>OMLI01031412.1:13449-26546 GCA_900302605.1 Rondeletia loricata | reverse complement strand
AGGGCTGGAGGGTGGGGGAGGGTGTGTGGAGGAGGCACACATTTGTCTCCATTTCCACCTAAACTCTTGTAACAGCAGACAGATATGCCACAGTATGGCATCGATTGAACTATGTGGAGGAGAGGCGATGATGGATCTATGACCAAAACCTATCTTACTCATACCGCAGAACACAGGGCTGTCTCTTCTTTTTATTTTCACCTTGTTTAGACCTCAAACCAGAACCCCAAATTGATTTAAAGTCAATAATGTGGTCTGTTGCAGCGAAAAGGGATTGGCACTGCATTCTCTGTCCAAACAGCCCTGCACAAGTGAACACCTTTCCTTCTCAATCAGATACAAACTTATGAAAGTGGCGATCCAGCTGAGGAGGATGTGAAATGTGGAGAACTAGTAGGGAAGGAGATCCTCCCAGGAGAGTCTTGATCTAATCACTCACATCTGCACAAACACGGCTCTGTTTTAGTGGACATGTGTTTTATTAACAATCTCCAACTCGACGGTGACACATCTCGACCCTGTTCCCATCCCGCACGTCAATTCCCGCAATCCTTTTGCAACCTCCATACATGCATGCATGACTGATTGTTGTTGTAAATCAAGTGTATTCAAGGAACACTCCTACCCTCTGTCACAGGAGAGCTGTACCAAAATATAATCTGACTGGTTGCTGCCCTGTGCTACATCCATAGCTATGTGAGCTTTTACAGATTTTTCCTGGGATAAACACCCTGACTTTACGAGTGTTGGTCAGCAGAGCTGAAAATGCCGCGGTCTGAGCCTGGAGATGTGAGGAGGTCAAAGGTCGCCAGGCAGCAGTGGCAGCGCTTTATGTTCTGGTTTAATCTGGGATTAGCTCAGGGTCAGGGTTATCTCCCCTCAGCCTGAGTGGAATCAGGAAACAGGGATTGCCTGGGGTAAAGTGGCATTACTGGACGGCCAGTCCAGAATCGCAATGAGGCTGTGTGCAACAGGAGAGAGAGAGAGAGAGAGAGAGAGAGAGAGAGAGAGAGAGAGAGAGAGAGGGTCGAGCATGATTCACTGGGCTCAGGGTTGTAACTTCTCTGCCATCACTCTAACACTCCTGAGCCCAGAGTTCCAGCTCAGCGGAGATCCATGTGCACTAAGACTAAGAGTTACTACACCCTGTGAACCAATGAATCACATGTACATATCTGTCTAGCCACAGTTATGTGCATACCCTCTGGTTTCCTGAATACATTTAGCATGGACAATTCATTTGAATGCCGCTGTAGTACAGAAGCCAGAGAGGGTTGTAAGTATTGTAGGAATTGTTTGTACCTGTTGAAGAAAGAAATGGCATGGCAGAATTCATACCGCAGTCGACCTATGATTAGTGGAAGAACTATGAGAAGCAGCCACATACCCTAAAGAAGAAGTCCGAACTGAAAGAAACCCACTACCTTTAACCTCCCTTATCTTATACTGGTTCGCCTCAGCTTCATGTCAGACCATAATCCCCATGTATCGGATGCAGACATACACAGTCTACCATCTCTGGTTCTGCTGTCTGGGTCCTGGGAGTGTGGAACTGGGAGAGAGAGAGAGAGAGAGAGAGAGAGCTATGAGACCAGAACAGCCTTGTTGTAATGAAGATGGATCTGGCTGTCTCTCACTCTCTCCCTCTCCAGTGTGAATGTTTAAATCTAGTGAAAATGGAGAGGGCTCAATCTTAGGCACCGTGGGACTGTTGCATTTTTTTTACTGAAACAGCATTGTGGGTAATTGAAAATAGAACTGGAATAGCAGTGAAAGACAGAGACTGTAAATAGATATTCTAGCCCATTATAGCTGGAAAGAATAACACACCGTGAAGTTTATGGTCTATTAACGTATTTTCTTAAATACTTAAAAGTTTCAATCTCTACAGTAGAAGCTTCAACACCCTCAAGTCTCACAAACACTTGAGTGAATGCATATATATTATCAAAAGCACCGCATACTCAGGCTCAAAGATCAGTTCTATTCAAACTGACTGAAATGTAAAATACCCCGCTCTCTGAAAGCGATCGTCAAATTTCAGCCACAAAGTGATTTTGATCTGTCAGTTCTGTGAGAATTAGCTCGGGGGTTTCCATGAAAAGCTGTTTACTCTTCATAATGAATGACATTCCCTCTTATGAATATTATTAAATGGGGATTTTTGTGATAGTACTGGTATGACAGACAACATCTTATATTACTGTCAACTGTTAGCCACATCAAATGGGTAAAAAGTCATGGGACTTTAGCTATCATGGGCAGATTTCCAGCTGACGGTTTGAGGTTTTCAATTTTCTAGTATGTCATTAACTTCATGCAGACTGTTTTCTGTGCTATTCTCTGGCATTGGAACTCAGCATGCAGGTTGCTTGGAACTTTACCAAGAAGGATCTTGCATCCTCTGCATTCAGGCAAAGTGGCTTCCGTCAAGAAAAGGAAAGCAATTGACAGTTTTATTTGTGACAATGGAGCAACAACTTCATCTCCATTAACAAACACTTCCTAGAAAACTGTGAATTTAAAGAAAAGCCTGGCTTTCTTGGCAGAGTGAGAGTGCCATTGAGAAAACAAAGGGCAGACGGTGCAGAAAATTTTCCAAAAGCAACAATGCATCTCCCTGTCTCTCAGGTGTATCCTGACAGGCCAGTGGAAGATTTACAACTGAATGGACAGGATAACAATCTAATGTATGTGACCTCAGTGACCCACCGTAATGCCCCATGGATATAAATGCCTTATTTGTTAAAGCAGTGTGGGGTCACAGTGTGGGAGGCCAATTGTTCCAGCCCCTTCCTGAGAATGACAGGAAAAGAGGACAGATTGTGACAGTAGCCATTGTGGCTCTGTTCCAGGTCTCTTCCTCCCACCAGGCTCCCGCTGCTCCTTCACCCTGGGTTAGTGCACACCGTGCCACCTCAGCACTTATCTTCCTGCTCCCTGGGAGGCAGGGCGAAGGAGAAGCTGTGCGTGGCCCTTTGTACAGCTGTTTCTGTTTTTAGGGACGGGTGGCTTTGGCAGGATACCCTTTATTGCTTTATTTGGCACGCAGAGCCTCTCTGGCCCGTCACTCTGCACATCAGTCATACTTGACATCAGGGGGGAAAGCTGGAGGGTGATGGGACGTCCCTCTCGGCCATCCCATCCATGAACAGAGGGATATGGTCAGTCGAGTTCCGTTGCGCCCCTGATTCCCAGGCCTTGGGGACAGGAAATGGGATTAGAAGACAAATCCCATTTTCCCACGCATATGTCAGCAGAGTCCTTGCATTTTGCCTCATCATTTTCTTTCTCTATTGAGGGGGCACTCATCTGAAATGAAGGCGATTAGACTTTTACAAACAGCATTGTGTTTTCGTCCGCCGCCGCCTCTTTGGGCCCATCAGCCAGCAGAGGCCCGAATTGGCCTACATCCCTAACGCATGCTCCCATGGGAATGGAGGGTCACAGGGTTAACCCCTCCCGAACTAGCACAGTTATACGGCCACTACGAGAGACCCACCTAGGGGAGACTGAAGAGCAAAAGTCACAGAGCTGATGCCATCGCGCTCTCTGATGGTATAAGCCTGCTGTTCGTAAACCACGGTCGTTTTAAAGGGCCTTCCGAGGCTCTGCGCTCTTATCCTCTTTCAGAGTCAGAACGAGATAATAGGTTCCCTTAAGACGTTCGGATTCCATCTGGTGGGAGAGCCTGTCCTCGACTGGCCAATTTATGTTTCTGGGTCTGACAGCGCTTCTATTTTGGTTGATGTAAAGTAGATGCATAAAAGCACAATACAGAGTATATCATCATTAACATAGCGATACATACATGCTCTCCCACCAGTCTCCTAACATTATGGTCGACGGTGTTTCGAAATGGTAATTGCTCTCAAAGGACTCAAAAGTCAAAAGTCACCTCCACTATCAATCAGTTCATTTTCTGTATTCAACTATTAAAAATTTTTTGTCATTCATTGTTCACATTCAGTTTTTGAGATAGTTCCTCAGTGCTTTATCTGTGTTAAGAGACCTATATTTTCTCTCCTGTTAGTGGCAGACCGTTCTCCATGCCCATGTAAGGTGGTGTTACGGAGGTAGTGGATAAGGGGGGGATGGGTTGCAGGGTCAACGAGTTTACCAAGCCGATTTAGCCATCCCAGTTTGTCACTGGTAATCTCCCTGCAGCTAACAGGGTGATAAAATCAGGCTGATAACTGCAGGAGATGGATAAAGAGAGAAGCAGACAGAGTGGGTGAGAGAGAGTTGTGTGTGCTTCAGGCTGATGACATGCTTTCTCTGACTTCATCCCCCTGTCTCTCACACACGTACCGATAATATGCCTAGCATGCACACATATACACGCATACACGTGTTAAGTTCCTCGCACACCACAAGTGTTGCTTGTGATGATCTGGACATGAGTCAGCTGGAGCCGTTTAAGCCGCAACAATGCCATAATGGATACAAATCAATAACGATCCCTCTCCTCTTGGAAAGCACAAAATGAGGAGAGAAAAATGAATTGAGAATAGAAGAACTGCAGATTGAAGGTGCAGAGCGAGAGAAAGCAAGAAGCGTGTGAAACGTTCATATCGGCATGGTTCCTCTGAGGTGGAATATGGAGGTGTTTGCTTTGGCAAAGTCGACCAAAACCCCGGCCCTCGCAAAGGGGGGGAGAGAGAGAGAGAGAGAGAGAGAGAGAGAGAGAGAAAGAGAGAGTGAGTGAGACACAGCCAAAGCATCCTCGTTCTCTTCCATTAAACACCCCCAGTAAGGCCTCCTCTTGCCTCACCATGAACATTTCATTTCTTTCCCAACTCAGGCAATATGCTTTCTAAATCAGGGGAGCCGTCTCCTATTCCCAGCCAAAAAGAACCCATAGAGGTGGGATCTTTATGAACACAACTCCATTCTGCCTGTCTGATCCAGACACATCCCCAGCCAGCCCTCCTCTGGCCCAGAGGTAACACAGGCATATGATCTTAAATATGGAGGTCATACGTGAGCAGCTTGATTGCTCTTACCTTTCGCTGACAGGCCAGCAGGACCTCATTTAGACGACCTGCTATTATTTCCTCACTTTAAAAGGAAACGTGCATGTCAAAATGTATTTACTGACTCAGGTGCAACAAGGTTAAACAGTGATATGTAATAACTTTTGGGGGTGAAATGCCATTCCACAGGTTGTCTTGCCATCGCTCTAAGTGCAGGGCCATACAGTTTCTTTTCAACGATGTGTATACGTTACATGAATCAAATGGCTAAGAATAACACACTCTGAGTGTGATTTACTCATACTGACTGGATTTTACTGCAAAATAACGACGCAGTAGTTGTATCCCAGTTGATCTGTGGTAGCTATGTTATTAAAAACCACCTCCCAGCAGCATTACGTCTAGCTGGGCGCAGACATGTCAGTGGCACAAAGATCGATTTTTCCAATTTCTTCTTTCAGCCACGTTCTGTCCTGCTCTGGGAGCTGAAGTACTACTAGTCTGATTGAAAGTCGTTCCCTCCACTCGACCTCCCTCTGGTACAGCAAAATCTGAAGAGACAAAACAAACCCTCATTCTCACTCATCACTTGATTGCCCTGCAGCTCTGCAACACTGAAACTGGCAAAGTGACCTTGATGAAGGAAAACCAACTGTCAATCAATGATTGCCAGGACTTTTTACACATTCACTTAAGGGCTCCCCTTTCAAGTTTGATCAATATCAGCCAAAAAAGTAGTCAGAGAGTAACACCGATGAGTGGCTATTAAGGGAACATTGAGCCTTAGGGAAAACAGGGCATTTTGAGTTGACAGTCAATGCAGGAGATCGAGGGAGAGGGAGAGGAGAGCTCTCACCACACAACACACCAAACTGCTCTAATAGATTCCTAAACAAACCTATACACACTTGACCTCGACGTTTCCTGGGTCTATAAGGGGGTCACTGTGTCGCTGTCTACTGCCAGCACAGGGACACAACAGGCCAGCGTGTAACGATAATGTCGTTGGACACGCACGATGACCACGGACAAGTGGCCATTGTCCTTTCACATGGTGACGTCACTGTTCAGACCGGTTCTTACATTTTCCCCTCACTATGGGCTCTAAAGATATACTCAGAGCCCTCGTTAGTACATGATGTGACGGTGTGACAAAGGTCGACAACAATGCAAATTTACCAGAACTGTTAAATTCTCTATGACCCGCTTATGAAAAGTTCCACAGAATGTAGGTTCAAATCTCTGAGAAAGCAAATGTATATAAGTCAAAAAATAACTCCTCTCCCCTTTTACAAACTGAAGCTGAACATCGGCCAGCGTATCAGCCGTGTGAACACACCTGCAACATATCTAGCCTTTACCGACCAGTTCTCCATTTGTTTTTGACAGAAGCTTAATCCTCTTTTCCCAAGAAAGACAACCTGAGACCACGGGCTACAGAAAAGAGGCAACCTGACATGTAACCACTGCATTCCAAGGAAAAGCGGGATCCATAAATGGCAATAAACCTAAACCGAGTCAAGTTATTAAACCCATTCACTGCTCTGGCAATCTGGAAAGTGTTAGGTCAAAACGTTGATGCCCTGTCTCATTATTCCTGGATAGTATATTTGACATGGAATCAACAGTAAATCCCAGAGAAAATCCTGCTGTGTGGATGGCCTGACTGCAGGTTGGTGGGAAGAGGGTGAGGGATTGCGGGGCTGCGTTGCCGTTAAGCCACGACCATAAGCATCCCGCTCTACTCCTCTCTGTGGCTAGAGCCCTCCACTCCCCGTAATGACTCATTGATCTGAGCTTCCCAATCCCTGACTGCCTTATCTCAGCTAATGGGGCAGCTTCAGGTTCTGTCACAAGCTGCAATCTCTCCGAGAGACCGAGTGCACTTAGAGGTCAACGCTGCCGCTTTCCAGTAGTGAGGCAGCACGACCAGGTGGAAAAGAAAAGCTATCCATCTTTCTGCAGGCTCACCCTCCTGATTTGAGAGGTCCACACTCCTCCCTCTATCAATCCGTACTCTTGTTTTTTTTTTGGAGTGGTATAATATATCTCTCTGACTTCCTTTTATCATCTCAACAACTAACTCGCACTTCACACATCCATAACTCTTCCCAGTGCATGATAGCCTTGCTTTGACCCCAAACATTCGGAGCTCACAAAGGAACTCCCTTCTACAAACTAATGAAAGGCTCACGAATCCACAGTCATTTATAACTTTTGAGGCTGGCATGACAACAGAAAACAGTAGGGAGTAAGTAGGAGGGGAGGAGAGGGCTGAGGAGAGTAGACGAGCAGCATTTATGCTTTGTTCATTTACTGATATTGTTTCGTTCATGACTGAAACAACTTGTCGGTATAGTCCAAATGCATTCGCGGTTTTCCGGAGTCTTCCCTCGTCACTCAGGTAATACAATGTGCATGCTACCTTTGTAAGTACATCCACGGGCGCCCTCATTTTTGTTGTTGCTCCTTCCA
Organism: Rondeletia loricata; assembly: GCA_900302605.1. Taxonomy (NCBI): domain Eukaryota; kingdom Metazoa; phylum Chordata; class Actinopteri; order Beryciformes; family Rondeletiidae; genus Rondeletia; species Rondeletia loricata. Next base: position 19,095 of record OMLI01031412.1, on the reverse strand, counting down.
CATGCAACAAACTCAGGGCCGATCTGGACATTCCTCAGGAACAACTTAATTGATTAAATTATCCCACCAGGCACTGTTTCTTCCTGGCCTCACCCAAAACCAGCGCTCCATGTAGGGAACTAAAACGGGGTCAGCAGCGTTTTCAAAAGTCTCAGTTTTAGGGGTTCGAAAACGCCGGAGTAGTGTGGATGCTAGGCGTAAACGTAGCAAAAGTTATGCGTTTTAAAACAGAAACGTATTAGTGTGGAAGTAGCCTAAATGGAGAGAACAGTTCACTGTATTACAATACACATCCCTCTGCAGGCTCACTCAACCTGCTTTCCCTATTGGCTAAATAGTGCTAATAGGGTTACAAATTTAAGACCTTTTACTCTGAGAGCCACAACAAATATCCACAAATATTTCGTATTATATGACGTGAACAAATGGGTTTTCTTGGCATTTAAACTGCAGCTGTGTCAAAAACAGCTGGCCCAAGGACTCAAGGAGAGCGAAGTTATCAAGATCAATTCCACCAGTCAAACGCCACCTAAACCACTGTTCATTTACATCAACCCCCCCTAAATCCTGTGGTGCATTTTCTTTGAGGAGGGAAACTCTTAATTGAATCAAACTCCTCTACATCCACTGGTCTTAACATTAATCCCATATGACCCGGGGTCAGCACTGGGACACAGGCCTGAGAGGGTTGAGAAAAAGAAAGTACTTTTATCATGGAAAAGCAGATCCTATCTCACCCACACCTCATCCCTTTACCGCCATCATCATCATCCGCTCTCCGCTGATATCCCTCTACCTCGTTAGCCCAGAGGAAACCCGTCTCTCTCGACTCAAAGTCGTGCCTGCGGTGACATCCGCACATGGCAGCAGACGTACAGACAGCTTGACAGCTGTGGAAAACACTGTGCTTCGGCGAAATCAAAACTCGGCCTCCCCCTGAGATTTTAATTACCAGCCAGCCTTTCCCTGCTTGGGTTTAAATCCGCAACAGCAAGACACACCTGACAGCCCTGACGTTTGACTGACAGGCAGGATATCCTATTCTATGACCTTGCAGCCCTCCTCTTGAGCAGTTCTGGCTGTGGGTAATGAGCTGTGGGTGAGGTCGCAAGTATAGATTGCAAAGTGGCTCAAATGCAGCTTTTGTTCCGAGTGAATTCCTAGATGGTAAAGACAAGAAACCAGCAGGGAGGAGGCATCCAAGACCCAAACGTTTTCTCAGTGAGAAGGCACTCGCTCTGCCACCGTAATCTACAGATGGAAGACTGCACACCTATAGTAACAATGTTTATTTGTGTATGCATCAGGAAGAGGAAAATATTATTTTTTATAGGAGATAGGGGAGGAAAGGGAACGCTTTCCTGGGGCCCCGTTTAACTCTCTGGTATGATATAATGAGATCATTGGAGTTACTTCTTCACTTCATTCCACTTTGAGGCAATGTTCGGCTTTGACGGACCTTGAGGGCTGTTCTTCGGAGCTGAGACCTTAGTCTCCGTCGAGTCCGTACAAAAGGCCCAGCACACTCCAGTGCAGAGGGAACTGCCTCGTTCTCACACTCCTTTGTGGCCCCGCAGCACCCAGCAATTAACCATCAACTGGGCATGAAACCCATGACAGGGAGAGTCCCTCTTGTCCAAGAAGGGAAGAGATTAATGGATTCCTTACACTGTGCCAAATAGAACAAAACCCAACTCAAGTGTGTAAGCAATTAATATGGCATGTTATTGTTGGCCCCATTCATGCAAGGTAACACAGAAACACTGAGAGGCATGTCAATAATATTCACAGTTTCCAGTGAGCAGACCCAGAGTAACATTGCAGGGCCTCACACTTCTGTAGACTTCATCCATTCTTTCATTACCATTTTTTCGACTTGACAGTGGATCTACACTCCCTGCATTAGCAGCAGTTGTGGTTTATCTCGCATTTTCCACTCTCTGCATTTACATCTTGATAAAGGTGCCAATCACTTACCGCTATCTCAGAGTAATATGTTAATCTGATTTGGCCAGGAACCACAGTTATGCCTCTGTTTGGCTACTTACTTGTTTTAGCTCGCCAGCCTCTCAACCTCACTCACTCTCTCTCACTCTCTCTGCATCAACACTGGAGGCAATGTGCAGCTGTGAACAAGATATAGCCTCCCGCGATTCTCCGGGCCCCTGCCCCGCCCTCGTGATGTTTCAGAAAAACATTTTAATTGACCTAGCAATTAAGCAAGACAAGTCAAAACAGAGCTCTCCTGGAACCTCTTTGTGCGGGGAGAGTACTCTGCTTCCCTAGGCAAGTTTATCTTGAGAATGTAGAGTATTCATCAGAGATGTATGACTTGAATCTCAGCCAGAGAGAGTGCACCGCAAACACAATATTTGTGAATAATTTGCGATTAACTGCAGTATATCACCGCTGGGAATAGTGTGAGATTAATTGCTGTACATCACCATTAAAGACATTCAGTATATTATCCATTTTACTGTTTGCATTATGCACCAACTGCATATGGTAGCGATTTCATGTGGGTGAGCTGCTATGTACAGGAGAAAAAAGATCTGGCAACCCACATATTCCAGTATTGTAATGCAAACATTGAGTTAAAACACATTTCCACATGTGCAGATATTATTGTATATTCTCAAGATGTGAAGATACATGGCTTTGAGAGCAGCAGGAGTTTTTCCAAGTGGTTTACCTGAAAGGAAGGAGAGACAAGTCTTGGGTATCCATTCACTCCACAGCCCAGTGGGGTTGACAGTGATGCATTGCTGGCAAGGACTCATTTTTTCACATGATATATATCACAATCAACCTCAAGGCCTTTATTTATTTCCTAACAAGCATGTGAGGGATGAAGTGGGAACCAAGGCTGCAGCTTCAAGTTACACTGAAAACCGAGCGCTTAACAGCAGCACCTCCATTCATAACACTGAGGTCTCATCTCTTGCATATCCCCATTGCTGATGAAATCACCTGTGTGCTACAACACAAGAGATAAAGGCATACTGGCAATGCATGATCACAGTTGTGCGTCTTAAACATCCTGTTGATATAATAAGTCAATTTAAAGCATAATCAGATGGGATTAGTGTGTAACAGTCTGTGGTGGAGTGTATCCACAGCAGACCTTGTGCCAGCCGCCATTGAGACATAAAGGACCATTATGTCCATAGGCGTATCAACATGCATTTAATAAGATATGAAAACATCAATCACAATATAGTCACCAATTATTGGCTTATGTTATACAGGAGAGTTAAGAAGGAGATGAAACTCTATGACAGGTAAAGCATCAGGTGTTGTGAGTGATTGTCTGGGGTCACGACAGCTCTTTTCAAAGCTAGTTCAGACTTCCGCTCTAACAGAAACCATCAGCGTAAACCATTGCCAAGTAACTGAAGCATGTTGCTGAGAGAGAGACTTGATATGTTAAACTACGGACGATGAAGACGTTGAAATGGGACTCCAGCTGTGAAAAGTCTCAACACTGAATCTAACAGCAACTCCAGTTCGCCTGCGTCTTAGGGCTTAACAGAACTTTGCCCTTGGGGACTATAAGAAAAATGTTGATGCCATATTTTGACACCATGAATACAGCAAGCCATTATTATGCAATTCAAATAGCGCAGCATTTTAAAATCCCATGGTTTATACTCCATTAATTTAACTGGGCTTTGTTCTACTTTTACTTTGGCTCCAGCCAGAAGACAACCATGCAAATCATAATAAGTGGAGTCATCATACAATCACTTCTGTGTTGCTATGGAGGACAGAGTTTTGTCAATACTTATTTTAACCTAGGCCAATTATGTTTTCCAGGTCTTAGAGCAGAATGAGATATGTGCTCGGCCTCCCTGGCAGTGCCAGCTGGCAGCATGTGGAGGGCTGGCTGGCTGGCAGGAGGCTATGGACTGGCATGGGAAGTCGTACAGCAGATGAGTTTCGGTCCTCTAATGATTCAGGCATACCTCAGCCAGCACTCTCCATAACCTCTCACCATCCCTGTGTCAGTGCCGAGGACCAAAGACAGCGGGACCATGGCGAGTCCCTTGTAACATGACGTGAAGGGTCTGACTTGAAACTGACAGCACCTGCCATGTCCTTGAACATGGCATCAGCTGGTGGTGCAAACTCCTTCGATTGTCATTTTTATTTTCATTGAAATACTTCACTTTGGAAACAAATCACAACTCAAAGCAGTTGGCTGGAAAATTCTGTTGATTCACTAACAATTTCCACACACGAGCGTGGCCAGCGAGTCCCAGAGCGCCATGGAGATTATCCCGCAAACACAAACACATGATTGAGCTTTACCGTGGGCCTGCAGCCTCAACAGGGACGTTGAAGAGTTAATTCCATGGTGCATTCCATCCCCCCGGTGTGCCATTAAAAGCGCCGCATCTCACCTCACCATCGTTTATCTCTGCACTGCTAATTAGTTCCGATCAATTACCTTTACTCAATGCCGCTTCCACATTTAGGAAAACAGGAAGAGCCGCTTATTCATTGCTGCTCTTTTTGCCAGTCTTTTAAATATTCCCTCGGGTTGTTTCCACTAGCTAGGCCTACCTTCTGCTGTGAGGCCTCCATTAAAAAGCCATCGCTCACTACGGGGTCCAGGGCCTGACACAGGTGGGTGCTGGGACCCCCTGGAACCCTTCACTGGTCATGCACCATGACGGAAAAAGGGGGGGGGGTTAACTGACTTAATTACAGGCATTAAAATAGCAAACACTCATCACAGTCGAGCTGTATTATTGAACTCCGTCTGACAGAGTTATGTGTTGTTGTTTTGTCACCACAAGGGGCAGAAAATGAGAAACATTGCAAAGGTGGGTAATGATATGAGTCAGTCTGTGGTGAGAAAGCATGTGGCGTGGTTGAGTAGTTTGTTCATACTGGCAGTAAATGCAGCAGAAATACAACCTGAATGGTGACAAATGTATGGACGACTTCCTGATTACACACCAGTGCAGCTGAACACCAGGAAAGTGACAGCAAATGGACGCGTCCTGCAGTCTACTATTACTGACGAGGCTTGCTGAACATGTTCTACTCCCACTGCTCTGCCCTGGAAAGCTCATTCAACAAATTCCCCTACACTTTCTGCCACCCCATACCTCACCCTGCACCCTCGCTGCCTCTTTTTGATTTCCACCCTGGAAGATAAAACATAAGCATGTCAAAAATGGAGAAGTGGAAGAGGATGGGTGCGGGTAAAACTCGATCCACAATGTAGCCCATGAGAGACTTTGGGGAGCAAACAAGTAGGAGTGAAATCCTAGCCCAGCTTCTCTCCTGTCTCTCTTCCTCTCTCTCCCTCCCTTTCTCTGTCTCTCCCTCCCTCTGTCAGAGTGGTTCATCTTGGACTCCAGGCCCGTTTGTCTTCTCACAGAAAGGAAATGCAAAGTAGGCTGCTCCGAAACTCTGGGAAACGCCACAGGACGTCCCTGGGGGGAAATTAAATATGGTCACTAAGATCCACACAGTAAAGTGGCAATAAAGTATTCATTAACCCCCATTGAAGGGCTAAGCGGGAAAACAAGCAACAGAGTTAAGAAGTCAAACAGAGACTTAGCACACGTAGTAAACCCCCCCACACTTCAGTCTCAAGATTTACAAAACAATGAGAGGATTTGATGAGCTCAA
>OMLI01031412.1:0-13429 GCA_900302605.1 Rondeletia loricata | reverse complement strand
GAGTTAAGAAGTCAAACAGAGACTTAGCACACGTAGTAAACCCCCCCCCCCCACACACACACACTTCAGTCTCAAGATTTACAAAACAATGAGAGGATTTGATGAGCTCAAGTGTATATACATCTCGTTCAGACAAGGAGAGAGATCACATAATCACCGGAGATAAGGAAAAGGAGTGAGGGACTGAACAAAGTGAACAACACCGGAGCATTACCAAATAGTTTCAAAAGCATTACCCTTGATACTCATAATCCGCCGTGCTTTCATATTGCAACACACGGCCCACTATTGACTTGGCAACATGTCGGCCTGGAGGGGAGGATGTAAACAATCCCCTCTGGTCCTCCGACTTTCATTTTCCCTCCATCCAAGGACCTCATTTTTCACCTCCATTCTAAACCGCTGTCTACCCTCTGCAGCTCCACAATGGTGCTGCTTGGACCTGGACTGAAGACTCTATAGGCAGCGTAGAGAAAGGCCTGCGGGACGCTGTGCAGTGCATTCACTGACAGAAAAGGCCTGATGCCAGTTTGACGCCCACCCCCAGGTCTCCCAGAATGTGAATGAACTTCTGTGAATGAGAAGCAAACCTACACAAACGCCCCTGCAGCTATGGGACCTTCACAGGGGGAAGAGTGTGTGGGCGACACCAAACAACAACAACAACAAGGGGAGTTGCATGCCAGGCTCCCCTTTTTCACTCCCTCGCCAATAAAGAGGAGGCACCGCCGCAGGAGGGTGCCTGAAAGGATGGGTCGTTGACAAAACCGGCCTGTCGGGGGGTCACCGCTGGCCCCGGCCCGGCCTCAATGGATGGGAACGAGAGTCCATCGCCACACATTGCAATTAACACCTACTCCACCGACAGGCAGGAGGCAGCAACAGGGAAAACTCCAAATCAGCATTTCAAAAACACACCACTACAAAGGCATCAAAGTGCATGCATTGTATTATGCCTGAGTGCTCTGGTGGGCTAAACTCATCAGTGAGTCTTCCAAACAGCCTCATTTCCCCTTAGCATAGTGGAATACTATGTGACCCCATCACTGACCAGATGAAGGGTGGAAAGGAGAGAACAAACATGCTGATAGGATTGTATTGGATGAGTGGGAGAAATGCTGACTGCAATTTACTCTTAATTAGAAAAAATGCTTGAGTGGACTTTAAAAATGATCAAATGATGAGTATAGCATCCCGCTGCAGCTATGCATCTGCATCCTAAATTTGATATGCAAAATACTTTTCCTTGCCTCTGCGTTTTTACTCAAAGCTATCAGGCCCAGTATTCTGGCAGGATATTCTGCCATATGTTGATGTCAAAAACTGAACGGTAGCTTTTGAACTCTGATTCTCAATGTCAGATTGAGTAGAACAATGGTTGCGGGCCAAAATTTTGCTCTGTGTCTGCATTTCATAACGATGGTCCAAATTCCCTAAGACTGTAATACAAGACAAACTTGCAAGAGCAGAAAGCTCATATGATTCACTGAGAAATATATCCATATCTGGTAATCAACTGAGAGACTGAGAGCAAGACTTTGATCTTGATCGTTTTCAAACCTATTATAGGCCTAATTGTAAATAAATAATTTTAATTTAAAAAATGCATTTAAATTCTTTTTTGACAGATTTTGTTTTGGGGATAATTAATATAAGTTTATCTTTTAAATCATCTTAAGTTATTCGTCTGCCGTTTTGATTGGAATAAAAATGAAACACAACTTTCTGATTACAAGATTTGTTTCAGTTGTAAGGACACCAGAAACACCAAATCATCCCACCAAGTTCATTGTTTTCAAAATGTTGGAAGTGTAGAAAATGTTCGCTGCATTAGCCTGTTATTATTTTATCCTATTGGGAAACAACCAAATAGTGTGACATGAAGGCGTGTACTTAACTTTTTTGCCACAATATCAACTGCATAGCTCAAGGCACAATTACACATTGTTCTAACATTGTTATTGGGAATAGTCAAACTTTGTGACTAGTCCCTTTTTGCATGGTCTGATACTCAATCCATTAATATGTGCAAAGTTTCTGCGCAAGCTAATTTGCATGGGATTACCAATGTACGTTGAGTGCAACAGTCTGGCCGCACTTGCAAAATGCAAAGTCTATTGATTGTGTGTGATTTGTAAATGGCCCCCATTTTGAGGGTGCAGTATGGTGTGCAGTCTTAAGCATGGTGTATTTAGGCCTCGGAGCAGAGCAAAAACATCTCTGGAGTCAAGCCTCAGCACAGAGACAGGGAGACACATATGAAACTGAATCCCCCACTGACAGAGGGTGAGAAAATATGTTGAGCTTGTAGATCAGAAGGGGGCAGCGCCCTTGACCTCCCCAGTCAGGGTCACGCCCTCCCACTTGACCTTTCAGAGAAACTCCCACATAGCTAACCTCTTCAGGGATCTGTACATGCATGGAGACAGGCTTTTCACCAAACCTGCCCTAGCGCTCCCCATGGCCAGGACATACTCCATCAGTATCCAGTATGCTCATGTCATGACACTCAAAATATCAGCCACAAGTTTTGAGTAAGGGATAAGGTTTGACATCGTTGTTTTTTTTGTCAATTACATAAAGGTAAAAACTACAAAAAAGGAAGTTTATATATACATTATAGCCAAGACAAATATGACAAAATATGATCTTCCTCTCATCCTACAGCAGCTTTCTTTTAAATTATTAATGTCAAAATATAGATATAATGCTACTGGTTAAAAGCTACCAATTGTGAATGACTATCTTCAATGACTATCAAAATATGAGAAGACCTTTTGTGCATTTTGTGCAGTTACATTATAGGCATTGGAGTCGACACTCTTATCCAGAGGGACTTACAATGTGTGCAACAGTAGAATAAGCTTAGATCACCAAAATTACAAGCAACCAGTAGTAAGGAGTGCAAGGGTCAGAGTCACAGTTCCCTGACAATATTCCTGTGACCACAGAAGGATCATGTGAGAGAGAAGTGCTAGACACATACATAAAATAAGGAGAGAGATAGGAGGTATTTTTTAGAGCAATTAGGCTGAGTAAAGGAGGGGAGATGGGATATGATTCAGAGGAAAGATGAGTTTACAGCTGATAGAGAGTGACTCTGCTGTTCAGACTAGAGTAGGAAGGTCATCACTTCACCATTGAGGAGCCAGAAGGGACCAACATGACCAGGTTTCTGCAGGGAAGGGAGAGCCAAGCGTCCGGTAGTGCCTGAACGCAGAGCAGGGGCTGGTGTGTAGGGCTGGACCATGGCCTGGAAGTATGGGGGTGTAGGGCTGGACCATGGCCTGGAAGTATGGGGGTGTAGGGCTGGACCATGGCCTGGAAGTATGGGGTATAGGGCTGGACCATGGCGTGTAGGTATGGGGGTGCAGATCCCTTCGCAGCCTTGTCTCCCAGCACCGGGGCTTTGAATTCGATATGAGCAGCCAGTGGAGAGAGAGTAGGAGGGGGGTGACATTGGAGAATTTGGGAGGCTGAAGACAAGGCAGGCTGCAGTGCTCTGGATGAGTTGTAGGGGCTGAAGGGGGTAACTTCAGGAGGAGCTGCAGCGGTCCAGATAGGAGGTGAATAAACCTTGAACATCGGCCACATTTCCATGCGAGTGGCGTTGGAGTCAGATTATCCCTGTATCCAGTTGTTCACCTGCCTTGTGTGACTGAATTCAGCAACACTCATTTTCCCCTCACACATTTTTACCCCATCTTTACTGTCTCTCTCTCTCTCTTCATTCTCGTAAATCACCCTGTTGTTGTAAAATAATTCACTACAGGACACTACTTCAACAAAAAGTAGATGATTATACATTTATAAAGTCTAAATCCTTTATAACTTGGGCACAAGTTTGAGGTGGATCCATGGAGTCATCTAATCCGTCTGGACCATTATTCTACCTGACACCTTAATCTGCCGCAAGAGAAACACGAGGGCTAAGAATACACAGCGTTCAGCCCCGGCGGCAGTGCAGAGACAAAGCCAGTCTGAGTCCTCAACCTGTTTATCCCGTCTCCACTAATGCACTGTTCTCACCAGTGAGAAAAGACACAAAATCCCACAGGAAGTCTTAATTATGCCACCTAGAAAAAGGCCCAACCTTGAAGGGTGAAGCCTGGCAGGTGTGCTAGATACCCAGTCACTGGCCCAGATGAACCTGGCCCGCCTGGTTGGACCGGGATGTCAAATCTGGGAACGCTAAATGCTCCATCATTATCTGTTAACAGTTTCCTGAACAAAGGGAACAAAAGATGCTGATTGACAGTTTGTGACAGGGCGCCAACTATGTGACTGTCATAGCTTCCAGCTCCCATATTGAGAAAAAAAACTGTCCTGGCAGCCATTGTGATTACAGGAAATAACAAAGTATTATATTATAATTCGTTTTAACATGTGCAAGCATTTACCCCTCCAACATGTCTGCCCATGTTCTGCATAGACCTAAAAGAGAAATAATTGCTTGCATCAGCTCCGCTCTGTTTGTAATGGTTGCTCTAATTCTGCACTTTGGGTCATTTTATATAAAACTGAAATAAAAACACATGGGCCCAGAGCCTGCGCTGATGGGGAGAAAGTGATTCACAGTATCTGGACAATTTGGCTGGTATTTTCCAGTCTGGTAAGGAGGGGTTGAGGGGGGGCGACAGATGCAACAACATGCCATGAAAGACAAGACGGGCAGACAACACTGGGTCCACAGTCTTTTTGGGAGAGGATCTCAGTTTCACTGGTGGCGAGGCTCTGACAGAGCACGTAACCCGACTCAGGAGGATGTACCACAGGTGAAACTCTGACCAGAGGGAACACCACACACTCAACACATCCCTCTTCCTGCAGATGCTAAAAGAGAGCAGCGCTGCCACGCCAGGAATCCCAAACACCCTGCTCCCTTTGCATTTATTGCCGTTCGCTTGCCAGGGGAAGAGGGAAGTGAGTAGGAGAGGGAAGGGAGACAGGGAACTGCACCAGGAAACCGAGCGTTCAAAGACGGGTTAGACTATATTTAGACAGCACTCTGTCACATTCAGTTTCCCTGCCCAGAATAATCCCCGTGCTGGGGAGAGCAGAGTGGGGATCACGCCTGTGTCTACTGAGCCTGTGGAGAATCTGTTTACCAGCTAACACCTACTCACCTGCACACACACACAATAAGAAAGGAAGCAAGGGAGATTTTATCAGCATATCCAGCAACCTTTGGCCAGATGCGGGAGAAAGAGAATTCAGAGGCAAGCACTGACACCATTTCCCCATGTATCAAACATTAGGACCACCCAAGTGGCCTGTGATACATATTACATATTACAGCCTTGTGGCCATATGGCACAAGGAGAATGAGGTGCCAGGTTGCTCTATTCTATAACAGCGACACCCTGCACTACAATGACTCCGATTCATGGACCGTCATAAAAAACGCTTGTGTGCATTTAACAACCATGAAGGAGAGAATAAAACAGATATTCCAGGAGCTGCAGCATCAGCGCTGGGCAGGAGGCACAGACAGTGCTAATGGTCGGCTGACACAGCTATGAAATGACACCGTGACCGCTATTTTATTTTGAGAGGGAAGCTGGCAACATCAGTGCCGGACAGCTGGATTTGGGGACAGTGTGAGCTGAAACGCTCCAATCTCGCCCATGTGCGTCTATCCCACACACACATATAGGGGAGACCGGAGATGGTTGTAACACTTGTGGTTTCAGCATCTATAACTCAGTGGTTGCTTGTGCCTGATCTCCCAAATAAGTTACCCCTATTTATCTACTACAAATAATGTGAGGTAACGTCAGGTACAAAGAGATAGGCCCTACCCCGCTAATGGGGTGGATGTAACAATAAGAACATTTGCTGAAAGAAGGCCCACACTGTGAACATTATACAAGAATTTCATCGAAGGATGTTTGAATAAACTCAAGTTTTCAACAAAATAAATAAAAGTGATTATTATTTTTTCTTCAACTTTAAACTTAAAATGGCCCTTTTGTAACATTTGTAACACGTTAGCATTTTCAAAACTTTTTGTAAACATAAATGTCTCTTTTGTTCATTGTAACACATTTCTTAACCTTTGAAAATCCTCCGTGTTGCACACAGAGCCATGACACTTCTCCTGTGAGCTCAAGAAGGAAGTGGGCATTGTAAAATATTGACCACACCACCATATCTCACTCTCGACTGGTCAAACTGACAGCGTTACAACTAACCCAGGTTACAACCATCCCCGCTCTCCGCTACATAAACTACCTGACAGGGGGAGGGTGAGAGGGAGGGGAGCGCTGTTTGACATAATACTGCAGCGCATGGGATCCTGTCCTTCCCTCGCCCTCATGCAGGGGCCAACAGATTAAGAAATAGTTTGGGTTAATTACTAAGCTTGCAGAGCTACTGTTGGTATGCCTCCCACACACACACACACACCTACACACACACTAAGTGGAGGGGACTCATGCAGATCTTAACCCCCTGTTGTAAGTCATGCGCACCACAGTGGAGGATTAACAGTGTTTCTGGAACACTAGACCTCACCGCACAGCCTCCCTTTGCTTCAACATGCACTCTCTTCTCTACACCCACTCAATCAAGTTTGAAATGTTTTACACCGTTGAGGCAGGCTTTTGTCCCACTGGGACTTCAATGATAAAGTGACACTCTTTGATGGCTGGATCACAGTTGTAAAACCACAGCAGAGTGCAAGCTGGGCAGGACAGGACCAAGCTGCGTTTGCACTCAAACTGCCGTCACCTCCCTGCCGCCTGTGTTCAATGGTTAACCACGGCACTACAAATGACTGCTGTGTGCCTGTTGAGGGAAAAGAGAGGTTCACACTAAATATAACCTGGCTCAGCCGCTGTGGGGAGAAGCTGAGGTCTGGGACACGGCCAAAGTAATAGTGGTTTTCAATGCTTTGTCAGTCACTACTTTACTGCTACGGGACTATATGGACTCAGCCCTCGCAAACAGTAATTAGAGATCACAGCCAAACATTAGCAGCGGTGCCAGACTACTGGGGCAGCGGTTTCGTGGCTTCTGCATGTGGTTCAACAATACGGCAATATCTGAGCGTCCATATCATGCAAATTAGGCCTGCAAGGAGAAACGGAGAGAGGCTGGTAAGCACCGGAAACTGTCCAGGAAGCTATCAGGGATGATCACCTTGAGCGGGTACACAGGTCACTTCGATGTCTTCGCCAAGTGGGGCCTGGATGCTACTTTTCCACAGAAACCGCATTATAGCTGTTGACTCAAATAGTCATCCCTGAATAAAGCAGTCTGCCCCGGTGTCCAAACGCATGCTGTCATAGCTAATCGGGTCAGCGGCGATAAGAGAGTGAGATAGGCCAATCCTGACCACTAATGTATTCCTCTGAACTGCAAAGAAGAAAGTGAACACTGGGATGGATCGTGTGAATGACGGCAATAACAGTTTAAACATTTACTAGTGTAAGTGAGAGGGCGGCAGTAAAAGGGGCTTGCCCAGAGATGAACTGATAGTGAACTGTTAGATTTATCAAAACAACTGTGTAACTGTATGGACAAACTACGCTAAGCTGCTTTTTAGCTCACATTTTCTGTCTAATCCTCGTCCGTTGTTGTTCCCAGGCGTTAAAAGCAGAAAAACACATGGGGATAACAGTAACACTTCAGAAACATAACTACTGCACATCAAGGGCCTGCAGATACCAGAATGCCTGGCATTTAACCCCGAAGGGTAGTTTCTAACCCCCCACCCTGCCACCCACACACACATACACACATACACACCAGATATAGACTAAAGGCTCCGCCGAGAAGTAAAAATAGGAGCTTGCTGCTACCCCTTTACACGGGAGAGTGCAGATTTAAAATGTGGAATGACGAGCCAGAGCCGCTTCCTCTTGGTGCCACCTGCATTGCCAGCGGTGAGCGTGTGTATTGTGCCAAAGTTGACCCACATTCTGAGTCCTTCCTGTGGATTTGGCCTAGTATGTACGCCAGGGGAGGAGGGGGTGAGCTGTAATCCTTGTGATGTTGTGGTATTCAAAGGACTTCTGCTTTGCATTGACGGGCCGTAATTCCATCGCTATAGTCGGGAGAACAGCCGTTTCAAATTTCATTAACACCAAGCGGGAGAAGGCGAGAGGTGCACTGTGTATATAGAGGAGTTAACTCCCCCATGGCCTTTGGGGTGCAAGACATGGCTCCGTCCCCTGCCGTAGATTACGTCTGCACGGCTCTTCAAAGTGAAAATTTACAATCGTGGAGACTCTTGACCCTGTGCCTTTGTTTATTCTTAACTAATGTTTACCTGCTGTCTGTTTATCTAAGCAGAGTAAGAAAAGCCTGTGTTTACAGATCTCTGAAATGTCACTAATGGCTTTTAGTCGCCGGTCACACTTTCCCTGTAAACAAATGCATATAAAGCATAGGCGAGGGCTTTACATCAATATTGCATAGACTGTAGCAAAATGTTCCTCTCTAATTGATTTGAATAAATGTTAAGTCATAGCAGCCCAGATGAGGCAGGGGTTCATGGGTGGTGTAAGGCCTGAAATGGCAGAGCCATAAGCATGGATTTAGACTGGGATCTGCTTAATGCATGAAGTCAAATATGTCAGAGAGGGGATGTGGGCCAACAGCAGTAAGGTTACACTCTCTGATTCACGGCAAAGGAATACCAAAACATAATGGCAAAACGTCCCTGGAGCGCTGCCTGGTAGTGCATTTGTTCATTCAAATAATTTGTCGTTTTCCATGGGTATTTCACTACAAGAGGAATAATCTGAAAAACTACACATACTGTATACATCAGTTGCCATGATCTCTAAATGGATTTACAAAGGGACTTGCATGTAAACGATTACTTAGGAGTCTCACACGGAGGGGCTATGCTCTCTCACACAATCCTTCTGCATGTTAATTCAAAGGTTTCCACTTCAATGATGGAGGGCTGTACAAAATGCCCTGGCTTGGTTTCATTGTTTTCAATAAGAAATACATCTGGAAAGATGCCTTCACTATACTACAACTCCACTCACGTAAATAAGGAACATTCGCAGTCACTGAATTCAACACCCGCATCGCTGCTGAGGACTTATAGTATGTGGATCCTTTGAACCATAAAATGCTGTCATAATATGGAGACCCCAAACTCAAACTACAGTAGCTGATCCTCAGCTGTTCCAGGTAGACTATTTAATATAATGAGGGGAGTGGGAGAAACATTCCTCTCTCGGGGATCGCTGGCGACAGCAGTCTTGTCTCAACTAACCCTGAAAAGCCAAATTGATTATCTATGGTGGCTCGCTTCACTCCCCGTACTCTTTCTACGCAACACTCAGGTTGCCCATTTAGGAGGGTCATCCAACATTGATTACACCGATTCCTATTTGTGCTCTAAACTGAGGCAGACTTCTTGGATTTTGCTATCTCTGCCCTATCTCCTATGTGAATTTAGTGCAGAAGACAGCGATAAGCAGCCTGAACAAAGTCTACTTTCAAGGTTCTTACCTCAGATTTACAAACTAAGCCCAATCTTACTGAAATATGTATCTATGAAGTGGATAAGTTTTCCTACTTGCCAAACAAAATAGCCTCATATCTGCTGGAAATGTATTGGACAGTGCAGACTTTGTATCATAGAAGGTGTTCCCCTTAGAAACATTTCATGGAGGCCCAGTACAAGGAGCGCAGGCTAAACAATTAGGTCTCATGATTTACTCTACCTGTTTTAATAGGGAAGTGAGGGCCTCCCAAATGGGGGTCATGGTCCTTAACCCCTCTCCTCAGCTACTGAGTTAATCAGTTTGGGGCATTTTATTAGTCCAACGCTGAGAGAGAAATGTGGCTTTATGGCTACAATTTGTTAAGTTTCTTTTTCAGTGTGACACAGTGCTATAATCATCAATAAATATAAGCAGGGGATTGATAATTAACACATTCTGTCCCTCAAATTCACAGACACACTGTCTCACATAGAAAACCTAGATATTGTTGCTCACACTTGTTATCATAGTCCATAAAAATTATATTGCTGGTGAAAATTAAACTGCCTTACCAAACAGCTCAAGCAAAAGACTTCAAACATCATGATGCATCTGGGAATGCGCAACCAGCTTGCCAAGGTAAGGGCAACACAGGCCTCTCAGAAAGCAATTAAGGGAGAGCAAGTCATAATATTGAATGGAGGGGGAAAGCATTCCTTGGAGAGAGGCAGCACCAGTAGACTGTGAAATTCATATTGACTAGAGAGGCAAACAGACAGGTAAGGGAGAGAGGCTTGCTCTTTCCACCCTGCTTGTAAGCCGAAGAATACTGCCTGTAGTCCACTCCTTTAAAAGACATTTCGGCTAAATTCGGCAATCCAAAGATTCACCTATTCAAAAGCATCCAATGAGTCTGCCCTCAGCAAAGCCATCCATATAGAATAAAAAACACTATTTACACAGTTCTGTTAAAAAACAACAACACAGTGAAAGCTTTAGTGTAAAGAATTGAGTGAAATTATATTTGGAAAGAAGTATGAAAGAATTGCTGAGCTCTGGATACATGCTCAGCGATGTGTTAAATCCAACTTCATTAAAGCAGGAAAACGCCTTTAACAATGAACTGTGCCAGTCCACTTAATTAAGTCAACTTGTACTGGGGAGCGCTGGGAAATGGAAAGCAAAGCAAACAGGAGCGCTGCTCGGTCCCATAGCTTTTCTCTGGATGCTAATCAAAGGCTTGATCTCTGAGCAGGACAGGCCTCAGGGACGTCGCTCTGCTTGGCTGATCCTGGCAATTTGCTCTTGATAATACCCTCTCTCACTCTGCACCCCACAAACCCCAGCATCCCATCTCCCCTAATCTGTATGGCCGCTGAAAAGCACAAAGTCCCTAAAGTACATGTCTGCCTCACCAGAGATTAATCACATAATGGCCATAGTGTTATTACATGCTCCTTATTATGTTGTCTCTCTTTGTCGCTCCACTTTAGAGATTCAAAAATAAAGAAGTCTCATTTGATTAACTAAAACAATAATCATTTGTATGGTTTTAAAATGTATAAAAACCAGACCCTCAACATACACACATCTTCAATATGTGCTTTATCCCGATCTTTGTTTATGTTTGTAATTGTTTGTACAATATGGCCCAGTGAAAGCATCTGGTGAGTATTACTATGCCTGGAGGTTTAAGGGGGGAAGCGAATTAGAATTGCATGATTTGTTAGCGGTCTACACAGTACGGCTCTACGGTGTAACACGAGAGTCTGGTGACGCTATAAGCTCTTCCTCTCCGAAAACCTTCAGCACTTATCAAAGCCACAATCACTCCAAGTACCTAACCGTCACATCATCAGTCAAACAATGAGCGTACACATGGCAGAGTGTAAGAAACCAGCAGATGAGGTGACTATTTAATGAGGAGACCCAGAGGGGAGGACAGCAGAAGAGTTGGACACATCAGAACGGCAGTTGCAAACCAAGAATAAAAGACAGGAAGAATGATATGACATTGAAACATCACCGTCAAACCAAATCATAATGTCATATTTACACATGTATACTGAGAAAGGCTTGGGTCTTACCTTTGAAGGAGATGAAGACGCGGGGTGCGGCCAAAGGGTCATTGCTCACTGGGGTCCCGAGAGCGAAGCTGGACAGTGCCAGGAGGGCGTGGACCGTCCACAGACCGTCCAGCTGCATGGTCAACCAACCTCCAGTAGCACAGAAACGGTGATAAAAAAATAAAACAAATCACTGCAGGGACAAGAAGGGAGAGACATGAAGGCGGTGAGAAGAAACCCTCTCAACTCTACACAACAAAAGCTTCAGCGAGAATATGACATTTTCACTTATGTCAAAGCCAAAGTTAATTTCAGCGAGATGTCAAAACAATGGGAACTCTTTCTGTGAACTTTGGCAACGCTGCGCTGACGTGTGGGGATTACACCCAGATCTCTGAGAGCTTCAGACAACAGAATCAGGTGGAGAGGAGCCAACCTTTTTTAGCTTTGTACACAATTCCATTTGGTAAAAATTATGTTTGACCTTCGTGTGTGTGTGTGTGTGTGTGTGTGTGTGTGTGTGTGACAAACTGATGGAAGGATCACGCTGCCATTGTTGCCTCCCTGGCTCCAGTGAGAAAAGCCTTTCTTCTGTTCCTCTCCAGGCACACAAAACACATTCCTACTTCATGACAGCGTATGTGTGCTGCTCTGTAATTATGGGTTCACCTAATACCAGGTTATACCAAGTCTTGACACTTACTGGAGAAAGAGAGAAAAATGTTACTGATGTGATCTCCTATAAGCAAATAATAACTAAGGTTATGAAAGAGACTAGAATGACTAGTTACAAAACTGCAACAAATACTGGTCAAATGAAGTCATGATGAAAGGCTCAAATGCCAACTGGAACACTTTAACAAGTCTTCCAAACAATGCAGTGGTGTTCATCAATGAGGTCTTAAGTTAATCAGTGATGAGCACCAGGGAGCAATCACAATGATCTACAAATACTTCATGGATCATCAGCAAGGCTTGGCTAACAGGCAGCCTCTTGCCCTTGGCCATTCTCCCTCACATCCACTCAGAAAGACATCTGGGGATCTTTGCCATCTCTACAGTGCCGTCCACTTCATGAAGGGGCAAGACTGGCACCCACAGTGGTAACTCTCAGAGGTTTCTGTATTTTCATAGGGTGTGGTGAAACTGTTTTCACCCCCCTCTATTCCCAGAACAGTATCCAAAGCACCCTGAACTCACTGACTGGACACTAACAGTATGATCGCTCTCAAAAAGCTCTTCACACACTACCACGAACCAAGTCTTGACTTCAAACTAGGGGTGTCACGATTTCGATTCGAAATCGAAAATCAGTCGAAATGAGCGTTCGATTTCGAACTTCGAAATCACAAGCAGGTTCGTGATGTTTTTTTTTATTTTCATTTTTTATTATTTATAATTGTTATTCAAATAAAAGTTACTTATTGAGAAACAAGTATTTTTCTTTACAAATCAAGACCAATAGTCTAACAATGGCATAGCCGTCAGTGCTGAAAACAAATAAAAAATAATAAAAATCGAAAGTCAAATCGAGTCGTGAATTTGGAGAATCGTGACACCCCTACTTCAAACACTGACCAGAGGACGTTTGGACCAGGTCTTCACTTCAAACACTGACCAGAGGACGTTTGGACCAGGTCTTCACTTCAAACACTGACCAGAGGACGTTTGGACCAGGTCTTCACTTCCAACACTGACCAGAAGACTTTTGGACCAGGTCTTCACTTCAAACACTGACCAGAAGACTTGTGGACCAGGTCTTCATTTCAAACACTGACCAGAAGACTTTTGGACCAGGTCTTCACTTCAAACACTGACCAGAAGACATTTGGACTAGGTCTTCATTTCAAACACTGACCAGAAGACTTTTGGACCAGGTCTTCACTTCAAACACTGACCAGAAGACTTTTG
>OMLI01031408.1:0-20647 GCA_900302605.1 Rondeletia loricata | reverse complement strand
TACCATTTTATTGTTATAGACCCACATGATACATTAAGTATACAAGTAGTCACTGAGTTTAAAGTTGCACAAAACTGAGGAAAGCTTGTCGTGTTTTTTTGTATCACCATTATTTTCTCTCCCTCTGGTCTGCCTCCATGTGACATCCATGAAACGTGTTAACTCCCAGACTCTCAATGATGTGTTCACTGTTAAATGACCTCTAGGACGCCCTCCTGCTTTATCAGTTCATACCATCCATGTGTTGCACTGATAATGACGACAGCGGACGTGTGTGTGTGTGTGTGTATGCGCATTTAAGTATGTGTTTACTTACTAGGAAGTGGTTAGAGAGGAGAGTAAGACGTAGCCTGCAGAGGTCTTTTTATCAGAATGTCAGATGAGGAGAGAAGTGAGTGATGAAAAGAGATAGAGAGCTGAGATGATAGCTGGCTGACGGGGGGGATAGAGGGAGAGGAGGCGGCTGCACATGTGAAACATCAAAAGTAAAAAGACAGAGGATGCAACAAGCTGGACAAACGGAGAGCAAGACATCCATCTACTAAGAATGAGTGAAACTCCAATAGAGCCTGAGGTAGGATCTTCAGACAGACACAAAAAGTTAACCTGTTGTTATGAAGCTGTGTTGACCATGTTCACATGGCAATAAGGCTGATGTGAAATGTGTTTAGTCATCAAATTGTATTGGCTGGACGTTGGATTATAGAGATTCATGTTATTTCAAAATTGTATTATTCAAATGATAGGCAAGTAACTGAATGAGGTCTGACCAGCAGCAGTGATATTAGAACATGTGTTTCTATTGAACTGTCATACAATAACTGTAAAGTAATATTTGAAGACTAAACTATACTATATAATGATACATTATAGTAGAGATTATATCTATCTAGATAGATAGAAGCCAACATATTGCCACCTATCTATAGCATCTCTCTCTCTAGATAGATATCTTATGATTAAGACATTAATTATGGAAATATATGAATATCTATCATATGATTAAGACAAGAGTTTCATATCATATGACAGCAGGAGTGAGTTTTGATACACTGACGCTCTTGGTATTGTATGCTGAAACAATTTGGTTTCTGATCAGCTCAGTGGGCCGTTTCAAGCCAGCAGAGTCAGTTGTCCCTTTAGCCTATAACTGTTGATACAATTCAGTTTCTGGGACACCAGAAATCACTGTTGAGCCTTCTGGAGGTGTCGTGGGCCTAATTCAACCAAACATCTGTGACCACTTGATAACCCCAGTGACATACCTGCACTCACACACTCACTCAACCCTGTGACATTTAGATTAGGTGGCTGGTGAATGGTGCTGCCTGTCTGATGGTCCTGTAGGTTTATGACGGCATAGCCTGATGCCTTCTATCTATAGTCAGCATTTGTGGGGTTATTCTTTTTGACATCTGTTGGGTTTCTGTAAAATTGCTCATCCTGGATTAACGCACAAAGGATTGTAACATCAAACGTGTATTTGTGAATATCTACTACCGGTATATACTGTAGGTAATCTTTAATGGAACGCCAACATAAGAAAGCAATTTTACCAACAATGTAAGTGTAATTCAGTTGAGCCAGTTACATTCTTGTTTCCCTCACTCACTTCCAGCCTCAGCCGTCACCCCAGCCGTCACCCCAGCCATCATCAGAACCTGAGAGAGGGCTTCAGCCTCCACTTCTGTTTCAGCTGCCACTCCCCCCCGAAGCTCTCTGCCAGGCCCAGCAACAAATCCAGCTCCAGTCTCAGCTCCAGCTCCGTCCCCTCTCCCAACAGCCCCATTTATCCTCCCAGTCAGAGTCTCAGCCCCAGCCTCAGACAGAGTCTCATCCCCAGCACCAGCCCCAACCCCAGCTTGGTGAGGAAGCCAGGCCAATGTGGATAAACCATCGAAGGCTTCTTCTCCTCCTCTTGGGGTCCTCCCTGTGTGCCACCATTCTGGGCCTGGTTTACTACTCCCAGCAGAACCTCAGAACAGAGAGCACAGGGATCAAACAGGCAGGCACTGGTACAGAGAGAGACACAGATGCAACACAACACAACAAATTCATAATTTGTCTTTTTGTCTAACCTTTGTCTCGCTCTTTCCTTTAGTCACTCCGTGTCTCTCCCCAGCCTGTCAGAGGGCCTCAGCCCGTCTGTCCGTGTCTGTTGACCCCTTCACCCGGCCCTGTGACTACTTCTTGTTCACATGTGGATCTGACAGTCCTTCACCGGCCACCAGGGAGAGACAAAGAGGCGAGGGCATCCATGGGCATCCACAGAGCCAGAGGAAAAGGGCAGTGCGGTCAGAGAGAAGGAGAGGAAGTAAGCAGAGAGAAGACACAAGTCTGAGAGAGGAGAAAATACTGGATAGAAAAACTGCGCTGCTGCAGTATCTCAGGGAGATTTTGGGTATGAGTCTGCTGTCACATTTGTTTGTCCACTAGGGCATATGGCGAAATGCACTCTATTGCCAACATTGTACGCACAACTCCATCACATCATTCAGGGACATTTCCATGTCAGTGAGGTGGAATGAGAGTTTTAGCATGAATCGTAATAATATTACTTCAATATGAAGTCTGAATTGTGTTTTCCTAATACCTCTCTGTCAGAGTCAAACAACAGGTCAACTGGTTCAGCAGTGCACAAGGCCAAAGGATTCTACCATTCCTGTTTGGACACCAGATCCATAGAGACTGCTGGTGCAGAGCCCTTCCTCACACTCATCCAGAAAGTGAGATAATCATACATCTTTGTGATAAATCACTCCATGATATTGATTTCCAATACAATGTTCCCTTTTCTCCTCTTTATTCGTCTTGCTTCGTATTGTCCCACACAATGAAATCAGGAGGTGTGATCTCAGACGATATATGTTTCTCATCATTCTCTGTATATTATTTCTTCCTGGCCTCTCTCTCTCCATATGAAGCTGGGGGGCTGGGCAGTATCAGGCCAGTGGAATCAGACTGATTTCAACTCCACCCTGAGCCTGCTAATGAGAGACTACTCCACCTTTCCATTCTTCAACCTCTATGTGGGCAAAGACCCAAATGAAATTGCCCGTGGGAGCACCAGGAAGTACATACAGGCCAGTATCCATAAAGGAGAGTCGAAAGTCCAAAATGGAGCTTGATGACGATGTTTGAACTCAAGTCTCTTTGTCAACAGATTGACCAGCCAGATCTGTTGATCCCGATTGAATGGAACAGCAAGACGCAGAAGTCTCAAGCTAAAACTCAGGTTGATGAATAAGACAAACCCCGATTTATTCAGGAACTATCTTTATGTGCATACAACAAAATCCGTCCATCGCACTCATGCATTCCCCCATCATTCTTCCGTTTCTTTCCATCCAGACGCTACGTCCGTTCCTGGCATCGTGCCAGAGGTACCTGGCCCTGCTGGGGGCCCCGTCCAGCAGCAGCATCCTCCACGTGGGCGTGTTCATCTCTCTGTCCTCTGAGCTCGCTGTGGCTGCTGCCCCTCTGCCCTATCGCCTGTTGAAGGGCCAGCTCTACCAACGCATGACCATCAAAGAGCTACAGGTACACACTCTGGCTGTGTCACTACACACACACACACACACACACACACTGTGTCTGAATCCACCGTAACTTTACAGATTTTCTCTATGTAATTGTGCGCACAGAACCAGGCCCCTGCCATTGATTGGCTGGGCTGTCTACAGACTGCTTTCCATCCTCACCCTATCAGCCAAGAGGAGCATGTCCTTCTGCATAACTTACCCTACATTGTGCAAATGTCCCGCGTCATTGGCAAATGGCTGAACAAGCATGATTTGAGCAGCAGGTACTGTAAGTGACCTGAAACAAAAACAATCAAACAGTCATAGAGCATTTCAACATTTTTGACTGGGACTTTGTGCTGTCCCATTCGTCTCCCCTCAGTGGTCCACTTCATACCTACATGGTCCTCAATCTCCTGCACACCTTCATACCTGCGCTGGACTCCAGATTTTCTGAGACAGACAGGAACTTTTCCGTGGCACTGGGTAACACTGACAGGGTGAGTGAACAGCATGAACTGCTTTCCGCATGATGAAGAAGTCCTGTGAGTTGGTTTGTTTGAAGCAGATCTTCATTCTGGGGCTCTTCACCAGGTAGCCCCTCGCTGGAAACAGTGTGTGTTGGAGATTGAGAAAGGATTTTACTCAATTCTCACACACCTTCTCAAAGAAAGGATTGCACACAGAGAGGTGAGGAGGCGTGTTGAGTGTGGACTGAGAATAAATACAGTAGAAATAATGCTGATGTGAGTTGAAGTGTATTGAAGACTTTTGTTGTTCAACAGGCAGAGGAGATTATTCAGAATATTTTTTCCTCCTTCAAGTCCAAATTAGTTGATCTGAAGTGGAGAGATCAGACGTCTCGCCAGCTTGTTATGAATAAGGTAACAGGAGAAGCACAGGATGCTACTGTACTCTTCTTTTTGAAACTGCATTGTGTTGGCATTTTGATTTGCAAGGCCTGTCTTCCTCCAGGTTCAGTCTCTAACTCCAAGACTTTGGACTGAAACAGAGATCCCTAGTGAAGCTGAACTTGACCAGCTTTTTTCCAAGGTAGACTATATTACTCCAGTGGCTCTAAAGGGCTAGGTGTCTAAAGATGTTAGCCTCCTGATTTGATGTCAGTCCTGGGAATGCAGTGGAGGGTAAACACACCTAAACTCAGTTTAAGCATCTTTTAAAGCTCATATAAATCTTTATCATGTTTTAGTATCAGAGTGATGCATTTCATGAAAACAGTGTTTCCAAAAAATAAAACTTACATTAATACTATTTTGAATTTCTTTTAAAATGTGTGGCTGGCTGCTTTATGGTGATCACCAGCTGGACTTCAGAGATTACTCACCTTTCATTTATCAAATGTCAGTATCAGTTTGGACAGAAATGCAGACTGAATGATGTCAATCCAGGAGGTTGCCCTCTTTATGGACTCGGTAAACCGTTGCAATTGCCCAGAGCAGAGTAGTTGGAAAGAAAGGACCATCACTGACACGACGACCTGTATGATTTCAGGTGACCGTCAGCTCACATAGCTATTTCTCCAACTACATCCAGCTACTGTCCCTGCAGCAAAAGAAACGCAACAAACTCTTCACTCAGACTGAGGGGGCTGATATGTAAGTGGCTGCTACTAGTCTTAAGTTGGTGGAATATGGATAAATTCAGCCCTGAGCCTGTCTTAATCTTTACGCCTTTCTTTTAGTCTGTCTGTCACACCATTTCTCTTGGGTAATGAGCTCATCTTTCCCATGGGAATGTTTGTCCCTCCTCTCTTCCATCCCACCTATCCCAGGTAAATGATATACTGAAGTCATGAGCACACTTAATAGAGGTCTATTAGGCTACTAAAGTGCAACACTACATTATGGTTTCATTTTTGAAACAGGGCTATGAATTATGGTGTACTGGGTTCCCTTATTGCCAAAGATATCCTCCATCTGCTTCTGCCGGACAGTAAGAGAATCACTGCAATGTCCTTCATGTTAAAATGTGTCTCTGTATTTGACGAGGTAATGAGATTATTACACAGATAATTGATGATCTAAATAATATACCGGCTTGCAGACCTGAATACTTTTTTTCCTCCACACCCTTTATTGACATTTACTGTATATGTTTTTTGCAATACCATATAAATGGCTCTCTCTTGTTGTAGTTCACTCTCAGAGTGAGACGGTGCAGGCTGTGGGGGAATGTGTGTGGGCTCATTACCTCACTGTAGCAGAAACACCGGGGAGAGGCGGAGCGTTCGCCCTCTCAGCAGCACAGCAGCAGGAGATGTGGGTGCAGTATTCTGCACTGCAGATAGCATTACAGGTCAGTGATAGGAATTTGTTGCACTGCCGTCTTGAGGTTTTTCTTTTTGTATGTGACAGCAACATGAATCTCATCCACATTTTGTCTTCCCCTTTCTCAGGCTTATCATCAAAGTCTTAAGAAACGCCCAGGTGACACTTCCCTCTCAGGATTCTCTCACACTCATCTGTTTCTCACTTCTTTTTCTCAGGTAGGCTACTAGAGTCGAATAATTATGCTACCGTAGTTCTCTTTTCATTTTCATCGCATTTCCATCTCCCTTCCTTTCAAACACTGGCTCCAATTCTTTAAATGTATTCTCTTTCAGGTTAACTGTGACTCTGACCCATACCGTGAATTCGTGCCCTTGGAGCCCTCCTTCTTGATCACAGTCATCTGTGCCAAATCTGGACTGTGTCCTACAAGCCTCCAGTGCCCCAATAAAACCCAGCAGCACTTATTACCAACATGCTGAATACAGTCTTCTTAAAGGCCAGCAGAAGTTTTTGTCGATTAATCTTTGGGATTGCCTGACAAAATCCCATTTGCTGCTGGAAACATTAAGCAAACACAATGTCAATGTTGTCAGAATATTGTTTTGTAATATTACACGTCGGTGTACCTGTTATCCTATGTTACAGTATGTTAAACATTGTTCACTGTTCAAACTGAGAAATTAGACTGATATAAGTAAATAATCTGTTTGGTATTTCTATAAATAAAATACAAATTAAAAAGGTATTTTTTCTAATACCATGTTTTACTGTCTTATCAGATGTCTGAAGTTAAATGGGGACATAGGTGAGTTTTAAATATTTGAGCTGCAGTAGAATAATGTATCAGGGGTCAGGCAATACTGTAACGTCTGCTCACCAATCATTACACTGAAGTTATCGATCAACGGTTATAAGAAGTTATTTTTCAGAATAGAATTCATAATGACAACAACGTAGGAAATACTTAACCTAAGGCACTTTTGTTCATCACAATTTTGCAACAATAAAGCAATGCTTCAATTTTCTTCTTGAGATATAACTAAAAGCATCACGCAGTTCATGTGTTCATGTTCGCAAACTGCGAAAATGGCAAGAAAACCCAACAAACCAAGGAGAGGGTAGAAAAAAGGTCACTCTGGGACCAAAGAGAACCGGAACCAGGGGCGTAAATAGCCCCATTTGTGACTTTATAAGGTGTTTCTGTAAATTTGGTGTCAATACAAATTTACAGAAATACCTTATAAAATCACAAATGGGGCTATGTTGAAATGTGCCATTCAGGAGAAGAACGTTTTCACAGGAAACAAAAGGGTTCCTTTGTGAAGTGAGTCATTTTAAGTTCACGCAGGTAAATTTGGCTAGCTAATGCTAACAATTTAAACGAACATGACACCTAACACTAGTGTAAAAATTCACATTATATTTTTCTTATGGCTTAGGGCAAACCAATCATCATTTTCTGTACATCCCCTTGAGTTAACCTCGCTAGAAACTAGAAAATCACCTGAACTGGAGCATTGACAGTGAGCTACCAACATGATGAATTCAGAAAATGCTTACCTAACTATATATCCAAATCTGTAGTAGGGCTATAACGTTAAGGTATCAATTAGAAAACATTTACCCTCATCTCCAGAAAATTATCCTTGGTACTGTATGTTGTCATTTAATCTTTAAGTTAGGGGAAAAGGTAGATAGGAGCCCATCTTCAATAGACTGATTAACTAGCTTTGAAGGTGATTATCAAACTTCAATGATCCCCATGAGGAAACTAGGTATTGACACCTAAAATAATAACTTTAGTAGCCTAGATCACAAAGGCTGCTGCTTTAGCCAAGATTTCCATTCTGTATTTGTATATCCTGTAGTAGTGAATTCATGTTTTGACACATTCCATTCTCTTACTTGTCTTGATCTTGCAGAGACTCCTGTGCGCCTCTTCAAGTATCAGACACAGGCTGAGGCTGCAAATGCAACCAAGACAAATGGTGCAAAGAAAGGCTTGCCTGGAGTCTCCCAGCTCATTCTCAGTGTGGTCTCACAGTGTAAACACCGTGGTGGCGTCTCCATGGCAGAGCTCAGGCAGGCCCTGGCTGCTGGAGGCTTCGATGTCACCGAGAACAGCAGCCGGGTGAACTTGGTAACAAAAGGGCTGGTTAGAAAAGAGACACAAACCAGAGGAACTGGGGCATCTGGATCATTCAAACTCAACAAGAAGGTTGAAGAAGAAGCGTTTGCTTATATTTTGGTAACGTAAATATTACACGTATGCCTGTAAATTTGGGATCAGTAATATTTACTAGCTTGGTTTATCGTGTCAGCAGTGATCCTGAATCACATGTCATTTTAATCCTTTATTTTGTACAAAATAAGAAACTGACAGAGAAGCGAGTGAGGACGAGAGCAGGAGCAGGTCTGAAAGCAGGAAAACCAGCCAGCAAATCCCCCAAAGCAGCAGGAAAGTCATTGAGACCAATAGGAAAGTCATCCAAACCAGCTAGAAAGTCACCCAAACAAGCCGGCAAGACACCCAAACCAATTAGAAAATTGCCGAAGCCAGCAGGAATGACACCAAAACCAGCAGGCGAGAAACCCAAACCTGCAACACAGGCAACAAAACGAGTGGCACAGGATGGAAAGGCAGCGAGGAAGGCTCAAAGGGCTAGGGGAGATGGACCAAAACAAAACTCGCATGCACTGAAATCTCCCCAGAAAAGACGACAACCTAAAGGGACCAAGCTTCCTAAAATTGTATCATCAAAAGTGAAAACAAGAACAAAGCAGCCTAGGGTTGCCAAGACAAATGATCACTAATGGAATTGGTGTACAGACCAATTTGTTTAAGGCCAGTAATAATCTAAACCACGTGCAGCTCAGCAATATTGTCTTTTAATTTACCATCTGTGTTGAAAATATATTTGGTAATGGTAATTTGACATTGTATCATTTTAACTGTACTCTATGTTCCATGTAGCCTATATTGTACTCAGGGAAATCTACATACTATGTACTATATCATTCCATTTGTAATCTTAAGATGACTTTTCCTCCATTGTGTTATAATGCCATTTCCTTCTGTCAGCTCTCCTTAATCTATATGAAACAAAGGCACTCATTATTCGCTCATACAATTTAATGAAACTGTACATTGATCCATAATCCAAAGTTCAGTAATTGGTACAAAAGCCATGCCTCTGCATTGGGAAAGGGAACACTGGGTACAAATTCTACGCATATTCCAGATGGTGCCACCATACTAGAACTGATGATCAACAGGATACATATCCATTGTCCGGGTGGCATCAGTCCATAAAAAAAACTGTCCATGTAGTCTTCTGTCTCTGCCAGGTCAGCATCGGTAGTTTATTCCCTCTTGGTCACAAGACACCCCAGACCTCCTCAAAGGCAGAGCACATCTTGGCACAGGTCAGTGCCCCAGAGAGGGGGTAGTTACTGATAGACACCGTCTTCTCTGTGTAGTCCACATTCACCTAATAAAGACACAGAGATCAATAAGACAGATATCTGACACTGAAGAGAGTGAACAGCCACCATTTAGAGCCAGTTCTCACCGCTCCATGTGCGAATGCTCCGATCACCACGGCCGCAGGCCCCTCCTCAGGCACCACGGACCGGGCGCAGACGGCCTCTCCTGCAGAGAAGGAGGTGGAGATGCGGAGGCAGCCAGGAGGCAAGTGGTCAGACACTGGGTTTTTTATCATCCTCAGAAGCCGCTGAGGACCATCAGCTGCCCTGACACTCAGCTTGTGCAGCAGCTGAACTAGGAGGGAAGAAGGGCAGAAAGAAAGGTCAGGAACAGCTTTGAGAGAGGGGGGGGGTATGAGATCAGGGGACAGGTGGCTGAGATGGAATAGAAGTTAAATGTGCATTGTTTTGTACTTTATCTACACAAAGACCCACCGAACATGTATACATGGCAAACACACAGCAGGAGTGGGAGATATTTACCCATGAGGCCACAGAAGCGGCTGAAGGTTCTTGGAATGCGGGTCTGTGGGTTGATCTCTATCAAGGCGTTTTTCTCTGTGTGGATGTAAACCTGCAACAGGCCTGCCCGGTTCAGCGGACTGTCCATCAACATTAGCAGACACTGGTGAAAGAGGATCAAATGTTAAATGTGGATCCTGACAGATATTACTGGAGAATGGAGTGGTTACCTATAATTGGTTAATGAGCGAATACCTGATGTGTGATGTCTGGCCTTATCTTCCCTGGATCCCTTCCACTTTTGATGATCATACTTTTATGTTGGTCACAGTTTAGTAGCTCAAAGGATTTGCCGACCTGAAAAAATACAAATTACAAAGATTACCTCGGATTCACTTATTGCATTCACATTACATTACATTACATTACATTACGGCATTTAGCACACGCTTTTGTCCAAAGCGACTTACAATAAGTACATTACACTAATAAATTCGTATAATATACATGATGTCACTTCCACTTCCCGTGGAGGTTCACAGTGCAGCACGTTCTACCTTTACTGTTTCTAACGTTGCCCCCTCCAAAATAACAACTAATCGCCTTTCTGCCATGCGATCATGAAGGCTGCGGAGGTGTTTGGCTGGCTTGGGTTCATATTCGTCCAAATGTTCAAGACCACGCTTGTCCCCACTACGCGCTGCCATGATGCCTTCTGGAGGACCGTCGCAAAATGTTTGCGTCACGTCAAAAAGTGTGCGCGTGAGGTACGTGCGTGTTTTCCCAACGTTCTCCTCCTAAAACAGTGTGTGCGGGTGCGGGCGCGTGGGTAAGCGCGTTCACCACAGTCACTTCGTCTATTGGATGCGCCGGATATGCTTCTGCAACGTGTTGAGAAACAAATTCACGTGCGATTTTTTACCTTACACCGTACAACCAGAAGTTCGATCAAATATCAATAGATCTATCGGTGAGTATGTGAAGACATATCGCTTAGTTTCACTCCGTGGCCAAGGAACCAAGACAGTACATATGAGTGACTGAAGTCTTGGCTTTGCCTCGGTAACGTTACCCTTGAACGCTTGCAAACTTGGCATGTTAACGTTATTTCAGTGAAGTCAGTTTGCGTAGTTTCCGTGTGTTTGCTGTCGCCAGTTATTATGTCAATTCAAATATTCCGTCAAAGTTGCTGTGACTTGCCTGGATTTACTAGATTTTCTAACATAGTACGCCATTAAACTGATGAATGAAATATTGAAGTAGGCTAACATCAGATAGATCACATGTTTGTGATGAGTGGTCTGATTGCTTCAATTTATTTCAATCACTCATGTGCTGCACAAAGTGTTGTAGCTTTAAGTAACAACGTGTAAACTATACCCTCAGTATGCTTGATCATGATGTCTTATCTTGGCTCGCCAATCCTCCTGCATCTGGCAGTAGTCTGCTGAGTCTGCTTCCAGGCAAATGAGCCACATCCAATAGAACATGGACCGAAGACAGGAATAACATACTGACGTTGTTATTTTGTACAGGCAGCTCAATCTTCATCATCTCTTCAGGGTACCTGTGTAGCAGGAAGTCATGGGTAGGAAGTTGGATCCCACCAACAAGGTGAAGCGAGGGCCAGGGAGAAAGGCCAGGAAGCAGAAGGGAGCAGAGACCGAGTTGGCCAAGTTTATAACTGATGGTGATTATGGTGCACTTCCTGTCAGCTCCTCAGACAGACATGTGGTTACTGTTGAAATCTGCACTATAAAATCAAACAATCATATTAACTCTTGCTGACTGCATGTGGCTTGTTTATCAAGGTGTCTAATTTTTTTTGCTATTTGCAGAGGAAACTGGACCGAAACGCCTGTCAAGTAGAGCCAGGAAAAGGTAAGGTGCTGATTGATTACATAACATGCAACAAAACTATACTAACTTTCCACGTGTTGGTGTTGCTCATTCATATTGTCATTTTCCAGAGCTGTGAAGAGAGGCCAAGATTCGAAAAAGCCCAAAGATGTTGCAGAGGAGCAGCCCAGGAAAGGTAACCACATCAGTCTGTGATTCTGATTGTTGTTTTCTCTCTACTCAGTACAGTCTTGATGCTAGTCATTTAGATTAAAGGCTTGGTCACACTAGACAATTTATACCGGTGTCATTTAGAGTTGTAGCCCATTTACTTATGTCTACGTGTAGTTTACATTTCCCCCAAGCATTTTGTATGTAATTCAAAAATGTTAACATTTACTTGTTTTTCATCATTTTTAAAATGCAAATTTCATGTTGTCAAACCTAGCTTGAAATTAACTGTTGTCCCGGCTAACAAAGATGCTACAAATAAGAAGACATGGATGTGACAATACATTTTGTAAGGCGACATGTTTTGAGGGATTATTTTCTGTCAGACTTCCATTTCTTCCTGTGGGTGTCAGGTGATGGACAGTAGAGCGTAACGTAATGCGCGCACTGATATGAAAGACTCCGGCACAATGAAATAACGATAAAACTGAAACTTTGACAAAACCAAATTGAGGCTTCATGATTACCGCGATGGATTATCTAGCTTGGGCAATTTCCTAATCTGT
Organism: Rondeletia loricata; assembly: GCA_900302605.1. Classification (NCBI taxonomy): domain Eukaryota; kingdom Metazoa; phylum Chordata; class Actinopteri; order Beryciformes; family Rondeletiidae; genus Rondeletia; species Rondeletia loricata. The sequence continues at coordinate 8,311 of OMLI01031408.1, read as the reverse complement.
GGAAGTTGTTTTTCGTACTATACAAAAATGATTGGCAGCAAATGGCTCCTTCTGAAGGCAAGTAGGTACTAATGTAGGGCGACGGGCCCTGATATCTCCAACTACGCTGACTGTGTGGGCACAAACTTTCAAAAGTACCGGTATTATCTTATAACATCTATTTTGTAAATATATTTATAGTGTACTGTTCTGGATGAATGGGCAAATGACAAAATCGGGCAGTGTGTGATCCCTCATCTTCATGTGTGTGAAGGCCCATTTTTCCCCCCATCATGCAGTGTGCACACATTGCTGACGGGACGGCAAGTATTTTCTCAAGATGAACTGTTTACTTTGAACTGCTCTCATCAGGCAATATTTGAACAGTCTTGTAGTCAGACCTAGGCTTAAGGCTTTGTATACACTTGCAGATTTTTACGAGTTTTGTTTTGGCAACAATTTACTTACAAATTCACAAAAACACCCGCAATTAAAATCATTACGTGTGTTTTTGAATCGTTTCTAAAACCAGGTCCTAGGTGGTTCAAAGTAATGAATTCCACTACTCATGGAAGTGAGTGATGGTTTAAAGGAACAGATTTGGTTCTTAGGTTATCAAAATGTTTTGTGTGAGTGAGACCAAATACTGTGTTTGACCTATTGTCACCAAAGGAGTGAGTTTGAGTCGTTGGGAATTAATTGGTGGTATTTTTTTTTCTCCAAAAGGATTCACAGACGAGAACAGTGAATGGTTGAAACCAGCAGTGAGGAAGCGCAAAATTGACCAACCTGAGCGAGGCGAGGATGATAGTGAGGAGGAGGAGGAGGAGGAGGAGAATAAGGAGCAGGAGGGAGGAAACGACCAAGGAAAGAAGGGAGCAAATTTAGGAATTGAAGAGGTGGACGATGATGATGATGATGAAGAAATGGTGGATGACTATGGTGCACTTGATGACAGCAGTGGTGAGGAAGCAGGAGAAGAAGAAAGTGACGGAGAGGAAGTATGTGAAATGATGCTACCATCAATTTGGTAGTTGCTCGCGTAAATAATTGCCAAACCAATTTGCTGTGTTTTCTGTATTTAACTGTGGGGGAAAGTGTGAGCCTCGAAGAAAATTGCGATTCAAATGTTGAAATTTACCTTTCGATAAAACTGCAGTTACTTGTTGTTTGAAGGTGCTAATGTGGTAAAAGTGCAGTGATTAGTAAGGTTTAGCAGCATTTTCAGGGAACTGTGAAAAATCTTGTAATTACACATTTCTGGCAGGACTGCTAACTGCTAACCTTTTGTTTTTCATTCCACGTTCAGCTTCTTCCCATCGAGCGTGCAGCTAAGAAACAGAAGAGGCTGAAGGAAGCTATGGCTCAAGAGAGTGACGAAGATGACGACGACGGTGATGATGATGATGAGGGGAAGAATGCAGATGCAGACATGGATGAGGAGGACACAGTACAAGCCAATATAGATGACATGGATCAGTTCAGGCTACCTGGGGCAGAAGAGAGGGAGAAAGAGGGTGAGCGACTTATTCTCAAATCAGAGTTCTGTATTTTAATGCATTACAGCATTTCTAGCTGCAAATGAACATTTAATTGTTCTGCGAGTTGACTTCAGTCTTTTTCTTATTCTCTGCATTTTTAGGTGTCTTGCCTTTAGACCTGCAGACAACTCACCAAAGAATAAAGGACAACATTGATGTCCTTTCTCATTTTGCCACGAAAAGGGAGGAGGGGAAAGAGAGGGCAGAGTATATCTCTCTTCTGAAGAAGGACCTCTGCACCTATTACAGCTACAACAACTTCCTCATTGAGAAACTAATGGACATCTTCCCACTCTCAGAGGTGTGTGTTCTGTGGTGCCAAAGGAAGCACATGTTGTTGTCATAAAAATGTGGATGATCGTCCTATCGTCAGACTTAGAATCAGATTGATGTACATTTTTAAATAGTTTGACCTTGTGGATGTTCAAATGACTGTATGAGTAAGACGACTTTCTAAATCATGGTTTGGTTTGCTTTTTTCTTTTGTTTTGTTTTGGGTTTTTTTTCTTGATTTCAGCTGATTGATTTCCTTGAGGCCAATGAAATTCAGAGACCAGTCACTATTCGGACCAACACACTGAAAACAAGGAGGAGGGACCTGGCACAGGTAACCACTAGGGGTGGGAGATATGGACGGAATATCCTATCACAGTGTTTTCAAATATAATCACAGTTCACAGTATGCATCACAGTATTTTTCATTTTGTTTTTCTAAGGCTAGTTTGCAATTGACCTAAAAGTACAACCCAAATGGTAACAGTACAGTACTCCATTTGCAAGGAAGTATTTGTCAAGAAGAGAAAACATATTATAAAATTTGAGTTCATTAAACACGGGCAAAAGAATAACTTAAAGACCATCAGGATTGTTCAAAGTAGGTTTTCAGACCTATTTTACTGAATTCTAGTTTCACAAGGTAAACAAGCTCAGCTTCCCATCACAAGTGAAAGGAATAGTACGACTCAATTACGGCACCGAAGTATAAATATATACCTTAAATTGCTTGTAGCATTTCAAGTACAGTCATGGAATAACAGTTTCAGATTTTTTTTTGTGGCAGGGCATTCCGTACCAAGGGTCAACCATATGAGCAATCTATTGAAACCTTCATTTTCAACTGTTTTGATAGGAATCACAGAGCAATAATAATTATTTGCATAGAATGTCAAACCATAACATAATGTACATCACTTTCACCCTCAATTGTTGACATGACTTGTTCTCCGCATCCTAAACATCACATCTGGCAAATTGGGTATCATAGAGAATCCTGACTTTTCCAGTCGTATTTTCCACTTTATTGGGTCGTGCACTCAACTCATACGTATTTCCGACGGCACTTGAAAGCAGCATAAGCCTGTCCCTTTGGCTGTTTTCAATGATGCACTCGAGCAAGATATTGAAACACAAATTTTTAAGCTTTCAGGTTTGTTGGAGAAAGTTGTGCAGTGACTTGGGTAAACATTTGTGTGAACGCAATGAATGTAAAATGCCTATAGTGAAAGTTATGAATGGAATTACACAAATTATAGGTTAATGGCATGATGTTCACAATGTCCTCTGTGAGGTCAATTTGTGACAACATTTTAAGTAGTGATGATGTAAGATCGTCATATCGCCCACCCTTACTACCATTACACTCTCAGCTCGATTTGAATGAAAAGGATAACAATGAAGCTTCATGTGTCAGACTCTTTGATCTCTGTGTTTCCTTTCATAGGCCTTGATCAACAGAGGAGTGAACCTTGATCCACTGGGGAAATGGTCTAAAGTGGGTTTGGTCATCTTCGACTCCTCAGTACCCATAGGTACGTCTCACTACATTCATGTCAACCACCTGATTTACGTCAAGTAATGTGTGTTAAGTGTCTGTATGAAAGACTATCTGAAAGACCTGAGAGTTTCTGTAAAATCATGACAGTTCACAAGTAGTGAGGGGTTCGTTTTGTCTGAGTGTCTCGCAATATGTGCATTATTTATTTGTATGTATCAATGCACCAGTATCTGTTAATCTAACCTCATATTAATCAGAAGAACTTTTTACCAAGGACAATAAATGTACAGGAATGTGTGTTGTTGACATTGGTGCAGAGACATATTAGACCACTGTACAACGAGGTAGTCGCACTGAATAAGATGAGATGCATGAAAATGCATAAGTTCTGATCAGTTATGAGCATTAGAGAACATGGACAGAATTCCTGAGGTTGGAAAATGGCATATTGTAATCCCAGCCACGTTTTTCACCAGGTGCAACCCCGGAGTACCTGTCTGGTCAATACATGCTGCAAGGAGCCTCCAGTTTTCTCCCAGTCATGGCGCTCTCTCCCCAGGAGGGGGAGGCCGTGTTGGACATGAGTTCAGCTCCAGGAGGCAAGACCACCTATATTGGTAAGTTGTGCTGCAGTGATACTTCGTTTACATAATTGTGTAGCTTATGTGTCAGGCTCAAGAACTTTGTTGTCGAGCCTCTAGTCACAGTCATTTTATGAATAGTTACGCACCATGTAATCCCTTCCCTGTTTGGCAAATACAAGCCTTTCTCATGTGGAAATAAAATGTATTGAAGGCCATATGTTGAATGTGTCACCCTTAGCTCAGCTGATGAGAAACACAGGGATGATAGTGGCTAACGACGCCAACGCTGAAAGATTGAAGAGTGTGGTGGGCAACCTCCACCGTCTGGGGGTCACCAACACAGTCGTCTGCAACTACGATGGCAGGCAGTTCCCAAAGGTAACGTGCGATATGCATATTCATATGCATGCATCTATTGAGCAGCAATATCTCTGAGCTGTGTATAGTGTACTGACTTGTTGAATCATTTGTTTACAGGTAATGGGTGGGTTTGATAGAGTGCTGCTTGATGCCCCGTGTTCAGGCACAGGAGTCATCGCTAAAGATCCAGCTGTGAAGACCAGTAAGGTAGAACACCATTAACTGTTTTTATACATATACATATACATCCATAGAGATACTGAGATCAGTTAATAGCGGCATAATACTTTTCCCTTTGATCTTCCTGGTTCCTTATAGGATGAGGCAGACATCCTGCGCTCTGCCCACCTGCAGAAGGAGCTGATTCTATCTGCCATTGACTCTGTCAATGCTGAGTCCGCTACAGGGGGATATCTGGTCTACTGCACTTGTTCGATAATGGTATGTATATGTGAGAAGTTAATACTTCTCCATAGATACTGGGCTATAGCTGGTGAAAATGAAATAATTATGAATTAGTATTGTGCCATGTCTAGTGAAGTTATGCTTAGGTTTACATGTTTGTGATTAGGGTCTGAGTTATTTAGCAGAAAGACTTGGGTAGTGACCAAAATGTGTTCCACAAGGTGGAGGAGAATGAGTGGGTGGTGGACTACGCTTTAAAGAAAAGGAATGTCAAGTTAGTTCCAACCGGACTTGACTTTGGCAAAGAAGGCTTCACCAGGTAAACGAGATAACTGTTTTCACAAAGTATTGAAATGCTAGTACTCTCAGTCTCAACCCCTCATTTATTTCCTCATCCATTTAGGTTCAAAGAACGTAGATTCCATCCTTCTCTGCGCCTCTCTCGCCGATTTTATCCTCATTCTCAAAACATGGACGGTTTCTTTGTGGCCAAGCTGAAGAAGTTCTCAAACACAATTCCAACTGTACCAATGGGAAAAGGTAACATTTTCTCTTATGAGTGCATCCCAACTTTCATCATTGTAGAGGTCCTGTTTAACAAGAACTCACCCTAACTGTCTGTGTCTTGTCACTAATTTAGAAGAAGAGGAAGCAGAGACTTCTGAGGCGATGGTAGTTACAGACACTCCTGATAAGAAACCATCCAAAAGGGACAAGACCAAGAAGATTGTCCCTGGCAAGGCAGGCGCCTCACAGGAAAAAGCCCAAGCCAACGGAACAGCAGCCAAGAAAACGGCAAGCATCCAGCCAAGAGGCAAAAAGGACTCGCCCACTGGACCAAAAAAGGCAAAGGTTGCCAAGATGGATGGAGAGACTGTGAAAGGGGCAGAGGGCAAGAAGTCCACAGCGAAGACAGCTGTGGAGACTAAAGCATCAGGGGTTGAAAAAAAGGAAGGGAGCCGATTTGAGAAAAAGAGGGATCAAAAAATGAACTCACCCATGAAGAAAAAGAACAGATTAGGAAAGAATCAATTCCAAAAGTTGAAGACTATGTTGCAAAAAGAAAAGGGTGGACAATGAAAATGTGTGCAGCACGTTAAAGTGTACAAGATTATGTGAGAGCTTTCTCGAGCTTGATGACCTGGTCTCAAACGTAGAGATCCCCCTCCCTTCAGCTGAGGTGTTTTCAGAGTGCTGTTCTCTGGGTTGAATCCAGTTGAGCAAAAACCCTAAAGTTTCCTAGAGTGCATTGTTGTCTTTTCAGATCAGCCATATTTTCAGATAGGGTTGTAAGATGACCATGTACAGATGGATTGGACTGGTCCACAAAGCTCTCTCCTCTTCCTTCCTTTTGTTTTTTTTATTTGTATCAGTCTACATTGATTTTGTTTGTCTTACGATCAAATGGCAGAATGTTATAACTTGCATAAATCTGTGAGACAATAAATATTTTAAGATTTTCCTCATCACTTGTGTATTGATTTGTTCTATCAATGGGAAATGTTACATCTGTCTTATTTATTAGGTACACACGAGTCATCCAGTTACTTTATAGGTAGAGTGTACCTCTTCATGCCTGCTAGCATTGCAAGATCATACATTTTCCGATATTCCAGAAATACCTGGTTTGGATGGGAATCTGAGCAGGTGAGTAACGTAAACCCTGCAGGCGGGTCTCTCCGTATGTATCAAATGAGAGTATGGAGACAGCCAATCAGAGGGCTTCCTTTTTGACCGGAAGATGTGTTGTTTACATTTTCCAAGATGGCGGCGGGGATGTACTTGGAGCATTATTTAGACAGTGAGCTATTTATCGTATTAGCATATTGGGACATTTTTTATCATAGCTTTATTTCACACTTTATTTCGTTATTGTGTAATATAATTCCTAGTCAACCCGTGCTGTGAACAGAGTAATCTTTGGACGTCTAATAATGATGAACGGGGTTTAGGCACAGTCTATTTGCTGGAATAACGCATCGCACTGTAGCGAAGAGGTTGCCGTTTGGGATCGCACTAGCCTTGCTAAACTAGTTAACTTCACGTACTAAGCAAAGTTGATTGTCTTTGTGCTCTTTGTTGCTTACTACAATGACTTGTGAATGCAAATTTAAGTGCTAACGTTATAGATAGCAGGCGCAGCAGCCCGCAGATAACGTTATGCAGCGTGTCTGGCATTATTGCATGTTGGTCCAAAGGAAACAAGGATTACATTCTTTATCTTTCCCTCCACCACGCCAGGCATAGAAAACTTGCCCTTCGAATTGCAGAGAAACTTCAATTTGATGAGGGATCTAGATCAACGCACAGAGGGTGAGAACAACAGACTGAAATGTGAATGTGAATTTAAACTCACTGAATAACCTGAATTGGTGTGTAAACGCTTCTTCACTCCATTTTGAACCCATCCAAGTACCTGTTTTTAAAGCACACCGTGCCACTGTAATAATTGTATCTCCCATCTGTAAATAACAGCTATAATAAAATAGTACTAAATAATACTACCTGTTAATTAGTAGACATAACATCAGAACAATTGATGTTATTTTGAGCTCAGAGATACCCCTATGGTATGGAATTAATTAAGTATTGTCAATGGGGTATCATAAAAATGTGTGTTTACATGCACAAAGTATTCCAGCCCATATCCTATGTGCTGTATAAGGTGTTACTCAACATATGCTGTTTCTAGGCATATTCATACAAGTATCCCTGCATGTAAACAAGACAGAACGGACATCACTTCATATTACAGTCCATCCTTTTGAGAAATATTTATTGTACACAATGAATAATTGTACACAAAAGCTTCATCACATGGGTAAAAATAATGAATCAGTCATAGTGCAGTTTTCAGTGGTTTATCTCTTGTCTCTCCTATAGATCTAAAGGGACAGATAGACTCCCTGGCTAAAGAGTACACTTCCAATGCCAGGACTCTTTCCTCTGAGCAGAAGCTGTCCATACTGAGGCAGATTCAGCAGTCATACAGTAAATGCAAGGAGTTTGGAGATGATAAGGTTCAACTGGCCATGCAGACCTATGAGATGGTTAGTACGACTGTTAGTACGCCTTGTGTTCACTTGATATGTTATACTTAAAGTAATAGGTATACTCCCATTCTCACACACTTTCTTTCCATTAATTCAGAATTCAGCACCCCCACTTCCAACTTTGGGAATGTGCACCCCTGTTTGATAATAATACTGTGCTGAGTAGGGTTGTCAAAAGTATCGATACTATCGAAGTATCGAGATACCATATTTTTTGTATCGAAAAGTATCGAAAGTAGCTATTTAACCTATCAGAAGTCATAAATGCTCTTATAAACTCTAAAATGACTATATAGCTATGTGACAGGGCAGCTGTCTGCTCGCTTGCTCCCCAGCTAGGAATCGAGCATTGGAATATGATGTTATTGATAACAACCTATAGTGCGGAACTGTGTAAGCTGCATCACATCTATGACACTGTGTGTCCTGGTTCTAATGCAAACAACCTTTCCTTTTCTGCATCGGATGCGCTGTGTGATTCAAAAGTTGTTTATTAAAACAACATTCTCCTACACTGAACAAAAATATAAACGCAACACTTTTGTTTTTGCTCCAATTTTTCATGAGCTGAAATCAAAGATCTAAGACTTTTTCTATGTACACAAAAGGCCTATT
>OMLI01031403.1:0-13790 GCA_900302605.1 Rondeletia loricata | reverse complement strand
GCATGATAGCACCCAAAACGTTACACAGTAGTCTTTTTAAGTAGCAGGTTTACCGACATCCTGCAGAAAAGGCGTTGGTTGGGTTAATGGTATAGGCACCCTTGTTTCTAATCTGTTTTTAAAAACCTTTATTTACCCAGAGAAGAATTGCTAAGTATGTATCCTCTTTTAAAGCATTCTTTCAGTTACAGACATTAGGTGCTTTCGGACCGCAGGAACCTTTTCATAGTTCTAAGAACTATTGGAGGAACTGTCTTCTTTTTGTTGTGTTCGCACCGCAGGAACTAGGAACCATTGTAGTTCCCAGAACGCTGTTTTGAGGGACTTTTTTAGCTCCTACTTCAGAGCAGGTACTCTCCCAGCAAAGAGGAACCTTTGGTGACGTAGGTGTATGGTGATTGGTCGAACACGAGCCAATACACCACTTACGACCGACGTTGATGTAATGTTCCTATTGGCGGTGCGAATGCAAACAGAAAACGCCCTTGAAGGAACTATTCCTCACCAGGTCACTAGTTCCTAGTTCCCCAGTCCCCTTCTCACCCTTAATGTAACTGTACTTACTTCCCTCACTATCCCAACATGCATTTGTCTTCATCCCAAACCCAATATACTATAGCACCCTCTACCGTTCATATAACAGCCTAATACTACAGGCAATGAGTGAATTTACCAACGGACAAATAAACGTGGGGTTCCCCTTAAAGTTGCTCCACCTTCGCATAAAGGAAATCACCTCCCAGCCTAGTAAAATCATTTAGCTTGCATGTTATTCCTGTAGTCTGGTTGAATTTGTGTTTTGTCAATGGTATTAACACCCAACCTTGATTTATTCCTGACTTAAGCCAACTAGTTCAAAGTTCTCCTTTGTCTGTCCCTCCAGACTCACTACAGGTCCCCGTCTGTGCAGAGAAGATTCCTCATGGGCCGCAGCAGCACAATGAACAGCCAAGATGCCCCAGTCTGGACCAGGAGGACCCAGATCTCTCACAGATTAAAGAGGACCAGCAGGACCCAGACGTCCCACAGATGAAAGAGGAACAGGAGGAACTCCAGACCAGTCAGAGGAGAGAGCAGCTCCAAGGGCTGGAGGAGCATTATAACAAAGACTCTGTATTCAATATAATCTATGTACAAAACAACCATGAAAAAACACAAAGTCAGTCCCTGCATCTTTTAGAGAGTGTTGAAAACAAAGAGGGAGACGCTCTACCCAGCACCTCAACTGAACAGATGAAAAGAAGAGCTGATGAAGAGGGCTGTGGAGTATCACAACCAACCACTGACTGTCAGTCTCCGTACTCGGATCGTTACGTAGCTGAGAGTGAGGACAGTGATCATGATGAGGATTGGAAAGAGAGCAGAGGACCTCAGTCAAGTTTACACACAAAGAAACCATACAGTTGCAGTGTCTGCAACAGGAAATTCAGCCTTAAATGCAACCTGACAGACCATGAGATGATTCACTCAGGAAAAAAACAATTCAGTTGCAGTGTCTGCGGTAAAGGATTTATTCAACGTTCGCATTTAAAGAGTCACATGCATTCTCATACTGGAGTGAGATCCTGCTGTTGCAGTGTTTGCGGGAAGGAGTTTGACCAAGTCGGGCATTTGAATATCCATATGAGGACGCACACGGGCGAGAAACCGCACAGCTGCACTGACTGTGGAAAACGTTTCAGCATGAAGTCGGTTCTTATTAATCACATGAGAGTTCATACAGGAGACAAACCATACAGTTGCAGTGTGTGTAACAAGAAATTCAGATTTAAGTATGTTTTGACAAACCACATGAGAATTCACACAGGACAAAAACCATACAGCTGCATTATTTGTGGCAAAGCGTTCAGTCAAATTGGAAATATGAAAGACCACATGAGGAGTCATGAATGAAACCATAGAGTTGCAGTGTCTAGAGTTGCTTTGTCCACAGCTGTTGTAGTTGTTGATGTCTTTCCCTCAGACTTCCATGCCCACGTCATCTTGGCGACGGTTCCTCGTGAAACATCAGCAAGTTGAGCAGTCTTTGTCACTGAAGCTCCTGCCAAACCTGCCCCAATCACCAGCCCTCTCTCAAAGTCACTGAGATCTCTTCTTAGAGCCATGGTAGCCAAAATATGAGGCAAGTGGGTCTACTCTATGACCCTAAGCATGATGGGACGTTAATTGCTCAATTATCCTAGGGACCACACCACTCTTTAAAAAAAATTTTTTTTAGAGATTAATTTTTTTCATCTGCTTGTTGGTGTTCTATTTTTATTTCATTTTTCCCCCTGTGTTCTCTATGTGTTTTATTTTTTCTATGTCTGCAAATAACTTCTAAATGAACTTTGGACCAGGAACATACACAGGTTTTAAGATGGGGTTTAGGAGGTCATCTCTTTCTCACAATGAAAGAAGGATGTGTTACTGAGCTATAACCAAATACACAAAGATGAACAAACCAGTGTTTATATTTTATAACATTTGTTAAATAAAACATCTGCATTTTATACAAAGGCATCTTGTAAAACCCGCCCAAGAAAAAAAAAGGAGAATTGCCCGTGGTGTGTTCAGTGTAGCCCAGGCATATTACCTGATATAATAAGATGGGTTGTTAGTTTGATATTGCTGAGGATGTTAGAATTGTCAAATGGCTTCCCTTAATACATGGAGACTAAAGTCACTTCACTTTTTAGGCATTTAGGCAACACTGTTATCCAGAGCGACTTAAAAAGACTGGAACAGTAGAATAAGCTTAAATAGTAGAAAAACTGTGGACTAGGCTTAAAGCCATAGTGACCTAACCTGACCATGTGAGAGAGATGTGCTAGGAAAAGAAATAGAGTGAAGGAGAGTGGTAGAAGGCAATTTTAGAGCAAACTGTGAGAGAAGAGGAGAGGGGGTGTGAGGTAGCTCTTGAACAGATGAGTTTTCAGCCTACGAAGGGAGATTGGGAGTAAAACTGCTGTCATACGCTGAAAACTCATCTTTTCAATTCATCGTTTTTTGTGGTGGTGCTTGGTTGGGAGAGCAGGGAATAATGATGTTGTCAGTTTCATTTGGTTTCATGTGCGTCTTCATGCAACCAACAAGAAGCGGTGTAACACAAACATGTTAAAGCACTGCAAGTGCACCGATGTCACCAAGACAAGTTCCTGTACATTTCATTTAGTGTACTTAGTGATTGTAATTACGGATCACCAAAGGGGTAACAGTATTACTGCACTTAGCTAACTATTGCACTTTCTGTTTAAAAAATAAATAGTAAAAAAGGACCTAACTATAGAATTGGAATGGCTGGACAAATGTATCTGAAGGTGTTCTCCTTTGTTACCCCAACATGCATGCTATGAAATTTTGATTAATGTTGCCATGGAAATGAGCACTGTATCATGCATAGTCAAAACTTTGGGTGACCCTAATATATTTGGGTGACCCTAATATATTTGGTAACCTAGACAAGGTTTAGACTGCAATTTCACTCTTGGGGTCACAATTGATTGATTCAGTTGAATACAATACAGTTCTCTATCTAACAGCCAAAATAGGTCAAAATTCATATGGAAAATGTTCACATGATTTTGCTAATCATTCGATCCCTAGAAATGTGACAGCTCTAAGGACCGAATGATTGACTAAACAATAATTATGATACTAAGTTGGCTTCTCATTTTTGACCCACACTTGAAATTTGAAAATCATATGAAATCACAAATTCAGTCTTGTTTTTTTCCAGCTGAGAAATATTGCCAAAATCGTTCCGTCTTGTCATTCAGTGATATGGAGAAAATCATCCATGCTTTTGCCTCTTGCCGCCTTGATTACAGCAATGCCTTGTACACCTGCCTCAGCCAAGCAACTATAAAGCAAATAGTGTAACATTCAGCTGCAAGGCTACTGATCTCACATCACACCCATATTGGCCTCCTTACATTGGCTACTGGTGACATTTAGGATTGATTTTGAAGTTCTCCTAATCACTTACAAGGCTTGCACCATCATGTATTAGTGAACTATTGACCCCTTATAAGACAGAAAGGTCACCTAGGTCTTCTGACCAAGAGCTTCTGGCCTTACTCTGACTGCTTTGTTTACACTTTTTGTTTTTTGAAGCACTTTGTAACCTAGATAGATTTAGAAAAGAACTATTTAAATAAAGATTTACTTACTTACTAGTTCACTGCTATTGTTTTGTGAAAAAGTGAAGCAGAAAAATTATCATAAGACCATAAGTCCTCCTAAACTTTCTTAAAGGTTAGTACTTGATTGGATTAACCCTTGTTGGTACCTTGGGATTTGGTAATCATCTCCTAGTTGTAATTTATTGGGAGATAAAGAACCTCAATTTTTATATGAATTGATTCCTTGCCCCCCTCCTATAGTCCCATGGTGGTCGCCTTCATGACCAACTCTTATGGTTGTACATGTTCAACACAACTTCCACTGCAATATTCAGTGACTTCTCTTGTACCTTACCAATACTTATTTCCATGACAACATTCCTAGAATTTGCATCTGTCATCTTAATAGTACAAACCACATGACTACTAAAAAATTTAATATAATGCTTATTCTATTGTTCCTAACACTGAGGCCCCAGCAGGTTATTCTCACCAAATAATTTAGTGCATTACATAAGCCAAACAGCAAAATCCCATTCTATATTTGTATGCCTTGGTTTTCATATTGTAAGCCCTGTCTTTGTCACTACCCCCTGCTTCTCTAATGGCTTCTCACTGAATGTAGTCCTACTACTGTATGACTCATCCAAATCACCAAGTTAAGGGTCATGTGGAACCAAGAGTCAACATACATGCAGTCACGTTTCTACCCTGTAATGCCACCCAGAATAGTCCTCAGCACCAATTAGCTAATAGCCTGTAATCAGATGCTTGTTGAATGTGTTTGTCTATTTCATCAGTTTCACATGATTGCCTGGTGCATGGCTGGCTAAAAATGAAAAACAAAAGTGTGAGGATGTAAAAACATTTCCAGCGCTCAGAGATAGATGGACAAGCAGCTCTGTAGTAGAAGTGCTGATAATTTCGACAAAAATGGTAATGCTTTAGGATAAAAAAATAAAAAAAAGATAATTTGGCTAAGATAGTTAAGGCTAAGATAGCCTTATTTGTATATAGATCAATTGTATTTACTAGGTGCACGAGGTCTAAGTTCAGTGAGTGCTGTTGGAATTCATGTTTGTGTTTGTATTGTTTTACTGAGGCTGTTTTTCTTTATACCGGTATATACTTGTCGTCGTCATCAAACTGCGTTGCCAGATGGCTGAAAGACCACTTTCTGGACAGTTATATTACAGTAGCCTACCTAGGTGCTGTGGACAGCAGGAGAGGGGAAGACCTCTCAGCACCATGGACAGCGCCGCAGTGACCAGCTGACAGAGGGCGGGACTATCCTCCATGTGCTGCAGCCGATCGGCACATGGACCTGGACACACCTGAACCCACATGGACCTGGACACACCTGAACCCAATTCCCTTATTGCAAACCCTGCTATAAATATCCACAGCCCAGGCAGAAGCGGATCTACCGGTGGGAAGACAAAAGGAAAAGGCTAAGGATGTTATTGCCCACTAAGTGGAGGAAGATGGCATACCGCCTATAACCGGTTGTTGTTTTCCCTCTCTCCTCCAGGGAACAGGCTGCCAGCAGGTTGGACCAGACAACCAGCAAAGAGCAAAATACTCACATGGCTTACCGCTCTTTCTCTACTGTGATTAATGGAGACCAAGCCCCGGTCCGGGAAGAATTGAAGCTGGAGTTGTTCCCTTACCTCTTTCCCCAAACTTTAATAAAACAGTAGTTCATGTTTCACAGTATAGTACCTTTCTCTGTGTCAACTTATTTTATTGTGGATTCCACCTCAAGCTCCCCTTGGGCTGCCACAGTATAGTAAATATCGACTGTCTAGATGTCTAATCTTTATCTTGTCTAAAAGTTATTGCAATTTGATGATGCTGTAGGAGTGCAATTTCAATGAACTTGAGAACTCAAAACTCATAAAACAACTGAAAAAATGACTTTTAGGAAATGGAAGAAAATGCCTGCTTCTGCAGAATAACAACCTGCAAGTCAATTTGGGTAGAGTTCCCTTTTAAGCAATACAATACACTGAATATCCAGCCTGTCATGGGCACATACACAGAAATATTTCTTTCAGATTGGTGCACCACCATGAGCTGCAATGGCACTGACTCATCACTTAGAATCAAATTGCTTTGGATGAAAGTGTCAAAAGTCTGGAATGGAAAAGAATGTAGTCTGGACAGAGGAAAATAAAATTGGGCCATTAAAAAGTGATGTTTAAATTATTCTTTATTGAAGCGAGTCCCTCCAAGAAACGTCTGCATCTTTGCATCAAGGAATTGTTTGCCAGTCAAGAGCTGTCCATCTGTCAGACGGATGTAATGAACGGCCACAGAGCCCTTTCCTCAGGCGTACATCTTGGAGTCAAACGTCACATCCACGCTACAAGAATTACCACTGGGATTCTTGATGGCTTTCTCTACCACGATGTGCGTATGCTTTATACCTGAGTGTCAAGCCCACCTGTCACGTCAGCGTCTGTCATTTACTGCAAGGGGATCATTTTTGATGGTGGTGAATTAACAGTAAACCTGTTGGGTGGAAAACACTAAAGAAAGGGATGAGATTAAAGCTGAACTGTCTTTTTGAGCCCCACTGAGGCCTGACGTCAGTATACAGCAGCAGAACACATGGAGAGCAGGGTGGCGTATTAAGTAGGGGGAAACCAGGTTCAATCCCTCGCGTTGGCAAGCATCCGCCCTGCTGAAGTGTCCTTGAGCAAAACGCAGAATCTCTACCAGCTCAATCCACAACATTAGCCCATGACCAAGAAAAACCTCCACAGGGTCCTTAGTTTCTACCGCCATCAGCCTCTTCCAGAAAACTACACTGATTATTCATGTGGCTGTTGTGTTTTTGAATTGTACTGCAGGCTCTCAATCTCTCAAGACCAACGATAAATTACCAACCTGACTGGACAATAAAGTTCTATTCTATTCTGTTCTATCCTGGAAGCCACTACAATATGTATTCACCTCTGAATAGTTGCCAACAGGCAAAATTAATAAGAAAACAAAGAACACATAAATGACTATTGTCTTGTGTGTTAGAGGTTTGCCTGGTCCTAACCAGACATTTAGACTCTTTGACCCTTCCAGCTCCAGCTGGATGGGAGGTCTGGCTCGCTAGGCTAGTTAGACGTATGATTTTTCAAGGAAGTAAAAACAAGTGAATGAGATCACTATGGATAAGGGTCAGCTAATATGCATGGCAAAAATTAAATACTGCATTAACTACTGTTTTTTTGTGGCTTTATTAAATAGTCAAGGAAAGAGTAAAAGAGAAAAAAAGTTTGATGGAAAGTTAATCTATCAGATGGCAGTGAGAAACAGAAAGAATGATGTGTGGCAAAGGTCATGGGACTGATCTGAAGCTATGATCAGCTCCTTGGTCCTCTCAGTGGCCAGGATGCCCCTGGTCTTTCCTACCATCGTAGGACACCAACTCATCTGTCATCATTCTTCTTGTATGATGGAGCTGTCAGAAGGTATTGGAGCAGGGTGGCCTGCAGTGTGTTACGTCACCATTCAAATGTGGGATGTTTTGAGCTCATCTGATCATCTTATTATTCACATTTCCCTCTTAGCTGGAATGACATGTATTATATCATCAGAATCCTTTGAATCGCTACTGTCATCCAAAACTGAGAAACACTGATGTTAGGCTGGCTTCATTAACCACATTATAATACCTTTAGCTTCACAGCTAAGCTATGAAGAGTTTTAAAGGTAAAATAAATAAGTGTCATAAAAATATCAACTTGGAGGAAAGATCAGATCTACATGGATCACAATCAAAATATAGCTTTTCATTATAAGCAGCAGCAATTACTACACTACAGTAAGTTTTATGGTGATCTTTCCTAAAATAAGATTGTGCTGTGAGAATGACCCTGGATTGCGTCTCAACTGAAACATGTGAGTGAGGTAGAAACTAATTGCAATAATAGCTGCAACTCTCTTTACTCCTGTTTTAGAGTTCCTCTTACACTTGAGTCTCCATACATGTTTGAAAACGTCAACATGGATGTGCCAAACAACTGAAAGATCCACTTCTACAGCAACTTCCCATTACTAAACTAGAAGGTGCTCAGAGAGCCCAAACCTATGTTTGTTTATCATTTGTCTTCTGGGTTTGATTTTCTGACAAAATAGCACGTGAATGCAATGCTGTTTAGCAGCCGACTTGGAAGTCCCGGATATCTGACCTTCCCACCAGCACATGAACGCAACACAATAGTTATGGCTAAAAAATGAAAATCGTCTAATGATGGAAATCCCAGATCCGGATCAACACCAAAATCGAATCAACTGATCCGAGGGGCAAGGGCTATCTGTCCACCAAATGTCAGCCAAATGCATTTGTTGAGATATCTTGCTAACAAACAAACAGACAACCAGACAGGGGTTGAAACATACGTCCAGCTTCCTTGGTGGAGGTAACTGACTGACTGTATCTCTTGTCACCTTGAGACATGTACTTAAACTCCACAACCTCAGCAAATTATCATATCAAGTCTTACTTATGGACTGCTCTCTTATTTCAATGAATGCATAATGCAGCAACTTGTTAATTAAATGGCTTATCTCACATTTTAACTTTAGTTGTCAGTTTGCCCTGACCAGTTTGAAAATGTGATGAGCATGCTTTCTTCTGTTTTCTCCATCTATCTTGCAAAGAGTTCACAAAGCAGCTGAGCTGACACATTAAAAACAACAAACAAATTAAACTTTTTTACTGCACAGTGATGGAAGTATATTGCTAGCACTGGCAGCAACGAATGCACAAGTCTGAATATCATTTAAGTGTCAACATTTTTTCATTTTCCCTCCCTTGTGTTTTTATTTAACACCACAGATAGATAGTAGCTAGGATGCCTGCCTGTGAGTGATGCACTCCCCTGTAGCCTACAGACTCAATTTCACCATGCTCAGTTGACAGTTAATGTCATTTGGCTAGTAAGCAGCAACATTTTAGAGGCTAAACTAGCCGGAAAGACACAAAGAGCAAATTAAGCAATTATTGCTTGCACAGAACTGAAGAGGCCCAATAGATCCTCAACTAGACAGGCTGCCAGAATAACAGATAACATGTACAAGACTCTAATAACACAAATGGTAACTCTAATCCATTGCAACACAGTAATTTGATTATGAATACTAATAAAAATAGGTGATTACTTATTAGATTATTCAGTAACTTGTTTGAAAGTAATATAGGAACACAGGGAATCAGTAATCTGTAATGGATTGCCTTTTGAAAATGACCTTGCCAACCCTTATTGTATGTTTGAGATAGGTTGAAATGCTAAAACTAACCATACAGTATGGCTATGGGTTTTCAAGAGTACTTTGAGGCTCCTTGGCTCGCTGCCCCTGAAGTTCCACAGGGCCATCACTTCAAAATGATAAACACAGCTGTCAAAGTGCTCTCCATAGCGTGGCTGGTGTGCCATTAGCTTAGATAATGATGCTCATATTGCTCTCAATGAATATTTTAGTTTAACGTATGCCACAGATGTCAGTCAATCACAAGAGCATGTATAGTTATTGATCTATGCATAGTTATTTTTGTTGGAATCCATCCTTGGCAAGGGTCTGGTGCAATATATTTTCTGTATAGGTCTATTTCTATGCAAATAGTGGTGCAAATCCATGTTCTACAAATGATGCTTGCTTTCAGAGCATGAATTAATATACTTTATACACTGCTGGACCAAACCAAGCCGTTTACTATAGTTGCCAAAATTCTGCAAACAAACACATTACATGAAGCCTGACATCATCAACACTTAATGTCTCATCAGAGAGAGGTCATCATTGTAATGAGACACCAAATATGGTCTATGTACAGCAGAGGTAACAGACTGGATTTGAACCCAGATCCTCATATTGGCAACTTGAGATTGGGAAATGAAAAGACTCTGGGCAGCTGAAAATATTTGGACTGGCATGAATCAGACATAGCTAACTGAAATCTTTGGGATGTGGTGAGGAAGGCCAGTTCTTGACTGCACTGCTCGCCCCCTTGGAGGCCAATGTGTGCTGATCCCATCTGGGTGCTGCTTCAGAGCGTCTAAAAATAAGTGTAAAATAACCTAAAATTAATTTATCCACACTGCGATTAGTTTGCTTAATCTGCACATATAACCATTCAGCCTCTTGTGTAATAATTTTGTATTTTGCACTGATGAGCCCACTATTCTCCAGATGACCTTCCTACTTGGAGCTAACAACAGGTTATTAAATTACCAGTCTGCTGGAAGGGGTCTCCTATTTTTCAACTTCAAAATTTGACCAAATGAAAGCACAAACAAAAGAGATCAATGGGACTACTGTTTACAACACTGACAGTTACATTTTTCTGTGCTAACTGTGCCACCACAACTGACTTCATAGCAATATGTCAACAAAGAAATCCTTCAACGTCAGGTCTTTCAGAATGCCACAATGTCCTCAACTCATCCTATTCAGCTTTAGTGGCATTTGCTTGCACTGTAAGTGTGTCTGTTTCTTGAACATTTTGAATGGTGAAGCTGAACCAGAAACAATGTGTCCAGTGATGGTTGAATGATGAAGTCCCCTGCCTCTGAAGCCATATACACATGGCCACACTGCTGTGTGCGTTCCTCACTTTGTTTGAGATGTAATAAGAAAGGACAGTCATCACTGGACAGTCGATTGGCTGGCATTTTCCAGCAGAGGGGACAAAGGCTGTAGCCTGAGTTCAAGACGTTGTATGCTGCTCCAGTTGTGATCCTGAAGTCTCAGCTTGAGCTATCTGTGTGCAGCAGGGAGTAACACTGACTACATTTGCATGCATATGATAATCTAATAATTGCCCTTACTTTGATGATGATAATAGTTCAGTTAAGCTGTTTACATGCATAGCAGAAGGTTCTATTAACATTCTCATTTTGCATACTGAGATAGATAATTGTATATATTATCACGTGCTTCTTCCTTTATGGGATAAAAGCAGAAGCAATTATTTCCCTCCTGTCATAGACTGCTGGCATATTGCTCCCATGGTATTCCTGTTGCTCCCATGTAACTTTCCCATAGATTGTTCAATGCTGAGACTGGATGCATGAAGGCTGAATGTAAAAAAGGTCGGTAGTAGCTTTAAAAATGAACAAGTCAAGGTATGTTGGGAAAGTGTCATAACATCTGAAAAATCTGATGAACAGGCTTACTTTGAGTCTGGATTTCACATGTGCAAACAACCCTCTAGTAATGTGACTAAGTAAGCCATTAATCAGAGTATTAATACTCAGTATATGACCTGAAGTAATACAATGACCCATGTCGTAATCACATTATTCATATTAAGATTAAAATAAGTCCATTAATATCAAATTATTGGTGTGAATGTAAATGTAGCCGGACAGAATAACATTATACTTGATGAAATGTCTAATGAAATTCTCAGTGGGTGAGTTTATGTCCACACCAATTTAATTTAATTTGTTCATGTATTCAGGGGTATTTATGTAGATATAAACAGCTTAATTTTAATTTAAAAGGGATATGAGCCATTATTCAGATTATTATGTGCATGTAAATGTGATGTGATGTGTGAAAAAAGTGATGGGAATGGAAACTACTTTGCTAAACAAAGAGACTACTTTGGCAGGGTTCTATTTAATATTTCAAAGTTCTTTCATTTCATATTGTTTTTAGGTTGGATTACATATTAATGTCAGTGAGAAGTCAGAAATGAAAATATATTGGATTCTCTCCCTTGAAAGGGAATGTTCATGCTCCTGCACAAAACTCACCAGAAATGAGTTTTTAAAAGTAGATTTTTTTTTTATTCTCCCCGGGGGATCATCATGCCCCCTCTTAGAGTCCTTCACATAGTGTATGCTAAAGAGTTAGCATGGAGCACCGAAGCAGACAATAGACTGGGGACACATGGATGATTTTGGTGTCTATGTTCTCAACACTTAACAGGTACGTTGACCAAAGGGCCAATCTCCCCAAAACTTGGTGTATTCCTTTAAAGCCATGAGGCTCACCAGGGAGAAACAGAGCTTGCCAGCTTCCTGTGTTTTCTCCCAGAGCTGTCAGGTTCAGCAGGTGAGGGGGGCCAAGGAGGGCTGGAAGAAAAGTTCCCAGGTAGGGAAGGTTTGGGAATTTTGTGACTTGAGTTTCATTTATGATGAAAAGGAAGGAGATTTCTACTGGACAAAAAAATTTTTTTGGGTTTTGTTGTTATTTTATGAAGTGTATCAGCAATCAAGTGTGATCCTTACTCATGTTTGGCCTTACAACATCTCCACTTGTCCCCCTATATATTGTGGTGCACTGTTATTATCTCTGTCACTCATGAGTTTCCATTTGAATGTCCTTAATACACTTCCCCCCAATAAACTCACAGGCTAAAAGAAAGTCAGGGTAGAGAGTGCTGAATTTGGGTTTATCATGTGATGATATCGGGGTGAAATTGCTCTTCCGTGTGGGATTTAGCATCTATATCAGGAAAGAAGAGATCTGAGGAAGTCATGGTGAATGAGGTTAAAAAGCCGTTAATCCCTTGGCTTGTATGAACAGGATGATCTTTAGACATAAAATTCAAGGTTCAAATATAAACTCCAATGCATTTTGATCTTGTACAAATAGCAGCTGGCCAGCAAGAGGTGGTGTATATACTGTAAGGCTGTGGTCATGTTACCAATAGGTCAATGAGTACCGACAGTGGGTAATATGACCACATCCTCAAATATGGCCTCTTATTGGCAAGCGACCATTTTATATGAGAGTATGGAATTGTTTTTTAACTTTTTCTCTGTCTGTTGAACCCAAAATGCCTTGAAGTTCTTTTAAAGTTGTTTATCCCGTTCATATGGAATAGCTCTCTAACTTTAATTCATGAATTCATTGGATCTCCTTTCTTTTCTGAAACTCAAACAGGATATTGAGTCCTTTGTTTTGTTATGACACCACTTCCCGTCAATGGCCCATGATGAATGAACCCGGAAGGCTAGGGTGACAATAAACATCTTGTTTTGGGTCAGCATGCCCCCATCCTTACTGGCCATGAGTTGACCAGTACACAACTTTCTGTTCTAAATAGCAACCAGGGCAATTAATCCACCTCAATAAGTAAAAACGGATGCTGCGACCATGCATACAAGGACAACACCAAGTATTGATTTGTCAGTCACTTGCAGGCAGATTAAAAGAAAGTCCAGCGATGTTAGAGGTACATTATCCAGTCTAAATATAGTTTTCTGGTCTAATAAGTACAACATAAAGAATGGTAGATCCTAGGACAGAGATTGTAAGTGCAATGTACATAATTACTCCATAGCTGCGTTTACATGGAGCCTTTTATTCCACTAATAATCAGAATAATGCCTCATGTAACCACCTCAATCAGAATAAACCGTCCCATTCCAAATGAATTTTTCATTCCGTTTGAGAGGGGCGGTATAAACCTTTTATGATCTGTTCGATGGATACAAATTTGTCATGTAAACGCTCATTCCAATCACTTTCTATGGTTGTAATATCTATACTCTTTCTGCGCACACTTGGCCATTTGAGGTACAGTAAGTGACGTTTACTAGTTTCCGGGAGAATCTGAATCATGGCGGGTGCCAAACAAAACTGGGCCGCGTTCGGAATGCGATACTACTCACACTATACACACTACATTACACTACAATTGCGGTTCAGCGCCATCTGCTTTTCAAATCA
>OMLI01031401.1:0-12757 GCA_900302605.1 Rondeletia loricata | reverse complement strand
CGTGCCCTGGACACCGGAGCGGACCAACGACCACGGTAACTAGTATATGGGCTGCCTATCGGACTGCAAGCGTTAAAGACCATTTCTAGGCTACTGCACATGACAGCTGCACTTTCCTTTCAGCATCACTTTAATTCAACACTAAGAAGCCTCGCTATTTCCCTCAATAATGTCAGCTGAGCTGTAACTTACTGTGCGTAACGGTGAGCGGCGCCTGTCCAAAGCATATATCCATCACAAAATACTGACAGGACTGTCTCTCCAAAATGTCCCCGTTACTACTCTTAGTCGTCGGTAGATGTAGAATTTAGTTTATTACAACGATGCAACATTTCTTATTTATTCCAAGAGAAACATGGAAGTTTGTGGAGGAAGTCTCTCTCTCTCTCTCTCTCTCTCTCTCTCTCTCTCAAAGTGCTGGACTCTGTGATTTGAGCCGCCGCCTATGTAAATTGCGCAGCCTTTATTGGCAATAACCGACTCGTGTTTTTTTTCTTTTCGGGTTTGGTCGGGCTCGGGCTCAGTATTGTATATGATGATCTCGGGCGAGCCGGGCTCGGGCTTCAGCTCAGTCGGGTCGGTTCGGGTTTGAATTTTCAGGCCCGTTGAGAACTCTACCTACAATGTTAAGAAAAATTACAGTGTTACACAAAGTGTTCATGCTGAACATGCACCTCCCACCCCTTCCCTGCTCCCCATAACCTTATGGGAACCTGCACTGTTTTTTGGTTAGCCACTAGTTGCGGGGTGCCCTTATTAGTTTGACCTGTGTTTGGTTTGGCTGTGTGATGAGTCCCGGCTTCCTCCCCTTCTGTCCTGCAAATCCCGATCTGGATTTTTTTCCTGTCTTAAAAACCCTTTCCACAGTTTCTCAGCTTTTTCCAGCTGCTCTTTTAATGCTGTATTTTTTTTCTGGTCTTTTTCTGTATTAATTTTCTCCCTTTCCTCTCTTTTCTCTCTGTCTTTGGTTCTTTGCCTTCCTGCTGTTCTTCCTGTCTGTGTGTCAGACTCCTTCTGTGGGCCAACCCCTTACACCACCACCCCTCTCTTCCAATCTGAGCCCCCTGCTGTAGCTGGTCTATTCAGAGGTAGGTACAACGGCCGCTAGAAACCCAGGTTGAGCCATGCCTTATAGGTCTTGCTCGAAAATCCACCCTAATATACTTTTCTGTTAAAAACCAGCTATTGGTGATTTACGCTGCATTTGTTGTTTAGTACCATATTTTTCATATTCCTGTGGATAACTGACCCAAACGTAGATGACACGATGTCACGTAAATATATTTCCAGCGCAGCTACAATGGAGTTTGAGAGCAGAACATTTTTCAAGTCTCTAAAACATCAGTTTTGGTGTCAGTCCCAAAGAATCAAAGAGCAAGAGCTTCTTTCTAGACTCAACATTTTGCACCGACGTTCAACAATCACACAGGGAGAAATCCATCATAGAAGAGGAAGAGATACCAATTTCTCCACTGAGTAGCCTAAATAGACCAGAATGCAATGCAGCCACAGCTTGTGTCTTTGCGGATCAGTTGTCAGTAGCATCTGAAATACAACGCCCTTATCGACAGCTTCTTTGTAATTTGAACAACCGGGCACGCCAGCCCACGGCATCGTTCTCTCTCCACTCTTACTACGCTGCCGCTATCACTATTGTATACAGCACAGAGAACCTCCTTCTCTGAGGAGGTCGAAAGTCATTCTGGGAAATGTGGGAAATCACTAAGTGAAGTAGAAGTAGACGAGGCAGGTTGAGGGAAAGTGGGTTCACCAAAAAATTTAATTGCAACACTTCATCACAAAATAACAACCGGAATGCACTGAACATCACAGATCGCTGATATCTAAGACTAAGAGTATCGAGGGAGGATTATTCCTTTAAAGAGAATGGTTGGTGTGGTGTTTGTGGTATAAGCATTGTACACCGGTGGACAGGATGGCTGCCTCTATGTGTTTCTTACCTAGAGGTGGTTGTGTTGAATAGATTAGAGGAATTATAGTATGAATATTGAGCCTCTGATTCATCATTTCTTTTGCTTTTTTGCCTCAGCAGGGTTTTCAGCCTCCCCGACGCCCCAGCAGCCACAAAACGCCCGAGGCCTTAACGTCGACTTTGACTCCGTTTTTGGCAACAACACCAATGCCAACAACCTAGACTCTGCAGGTAAGTGTCACCTTCTCATTTGTCTGCTCACATGCAATCTCACACACGCAAACACACACACACACACACACACACACACCCATCCTCACAAACACTTCCCATTCCTCTTTGGGAGCCAGCAGGGCCTCATGTACTCTGCTGCCACCTAAAGGTTTGGGGGACAAATCACATGTTCATTGGATCGTCTTTTGGCTATGGAAAATCAAAGTGCTGGACTTTGATCTGTGAGTGTGTGTGGCTGACGTGAACCATGAATGCTTTGAGCATATCCCAAAAGAAGCATTCATGCCTCCGCAGATTGTAAAAGTGGATCTCCTAAATATGGCAGAAGGCTCATCTTTCTAGGGTTCAAGACACTTGCTGGTGAGGTGGTCTGAGTATTAGGTGGCTCTTTGTTTAGGCTGTTGTCATCTGGACAAATGGATGACGACACATTTCAATAAACTGCTTTTATCAGGGACAATGTTTTGAAGCCACCTTACCAGCAGTAGTACCGTCAATGCTAAAAAGGTGGGACTTGGCATATTTATGCTTCATAGTCATCTCACTGTTTCAATCTGCTTGTTTGAAATACCCCATCAAAGAGATGGTGTAGTGAACCTTCCTGTTGTCTCAATGAGACTGCTTGTCTGTGCCTTACCATATCCCTTACCAACAGATCATACCAGTCTGTAGTTTTTTGTTTTGCTATTTTTTCATACATTCAAACCTCACAGGTATTTATTTTTTTCAAGTATCCTCTAATTTCATCAAGTTAGTCTGTCTCCTTGCATTAACCCCAACTGTTTACTATTTGAGCCCATTCACCGGTCAGAATTTTAGTATCAGGTTGTTTTTAAGTTTCAGCTCACACCGACCTCAATACAGTGCAAAGCTGCATCGAACATAATCAGTGTTCAGTCTGTGACAGCATGGGTCGATCAATGTAAACACATCTGTGGCGGGTGTTGTACAGCATGGTTTATTTAGAGGAAATGGCTTCCATGTGTAGTGTGTGTTCCAGGAGTGTTACTAGTGGTGAAGGCCAGATCAGCTTCTAGTTTGTAATTCCTGAAATAATTTCTGTGTGTGTATTTGACATAAGCAGCAATGTCGTCACAATGACTAATAACTGCGTGCTTTGTAAGTCATTGAGATGGAAAGTCATTGCAAGCCACTCCCTGGTGTTATCCCTTAAAGAGCTATTCCTCCAGTCTAACAGTTACTTTCCCAGACTGATTCACCAAGATAGCGTATGACTTACTGTATGTTCTTTTACTTCTTCAACTTCTGCTGAGCTGTTTCAGTAAGAGGTTCCTTATTGGACAAAACAAAAAACAAACAAACAAAAAATTTACCTAGCATTTAAGAGTTACATTTTACACGCTCAGTTCATAACCAACCTCAGCAGCCAGTGAGATAGGTGGAGGTTGGTTCTTTCTAAATATCACACTAAGCATATCACAGAAAGGTGTCATCGATGCTTTTTAGCTTTGAATAATGTATTCATCTGCTTCTGTCACCCCATCACAATGTTCAGTATTTTTTGCATGTACAGGAGCAGAGAATGAAGATGCTTCAGTGTGTATGTGTGTTTTCCATGGGCGTAGAAACCATATAAACTGAGAGGGACTCACCTTTACAATGATTATTTATTATCTGATTGATTATTATTGTATTTTTAAGTTACAATGGGCTCCGAAGTCGCAAAAATATTATTTGCCAACAGCAAGTCTTACCCTTAATAAATCTGGGTGTGTAACTATAATTTATATATTTTGTAGATGTTATTTAAAATGAGTGTTCAGATGCTTTTAAATTAGTTTTAGGTCTTAATGATTTAAAGGTGCTATGTGTAGCATTTTAACATCAGTAAATCATTGCCACATTCATTTAGTATAATTACCGTAAACAAACTAGACCAAGATTGTCAGCCTCACCCGGCCTCTACACTGCGTTTTACATTGTGAGCCACCAGGTCGGATTTGGTGGGAAATCTGCTGCATTGCTTTACGGCACAAAGGAAGATTGCTTTACTGC
The DNA here is from genome assembly GCA_900302605.1 of Rondeletia loricata. Classification (NCBI taxonomy): domain Eukaryota; kingdom Metazoa; phylum Chordata; class Actinopteri; order Beryciformes; family Rondeletiidae; genus Rondeletia; species Rondeletia loricata. Next base: position 8,574 of record OMLI01031401.1, on the reverse strand, counting down.
CCAAAACAGGAAGAGGGCGCCGTTCTTCCAGCACAAATGGAGCAAATAGCAGCATCCTCTTTGTGACAGGAAGCAACAGGATTTATGGGAAATGTGGCCTTAATTATTGATGTTAAAAAATGATACACGTAGCACCGTTAATCTCTGAACACACATTAACAGTTGTTTCTACCCCCTTTGTGTGTCACTGGTTTTTGGGCTGCTTTTTTGCTCACTATCTTACAACGTTTTTTTCTCTCTTCCCTATCCTGGGGTAAACACACTCCCTGGGGCCTTGGCTTTTTGCATGGCATATGCATGACTGGGTGAGTTGACTTGACACACACCCCTCTCACACAGTCTCAGCTTGATCAGTTTTCTTTGAGCCTGTTTCCTGCCTCATCCACGCTGAACATCCTCTCTCTGTCTGTGTGTGCATTTTGTGTATTGTCCTGTGTTTTGTCGGTGTGTGTTGCTGTGTGTTGTCTTTTGTATTGCGTCTTCACCTGTTCTGGCCCCCCGACCTTTCACCCTCTTCCCTTCCCTTCCCTTCCCTTCGTCCTGCCCCTTTTTATTAAGACGATGTTTTAGGCGACATCCTCAAACCCACAGTGGCCTCCTCACCCAATCAGGGCCTGACCCCCAGCTCCCAACAGTCCAGCAAGCTGGTGTCTGATGACCTGGACTCCTCATTGGCCAATCTTGTTGGCAGTAAGTGCCATTAAGTGATATTGGTGACCATGACAACTAACATATCCATTCATTACACAATATAACTAATTGTGACATAAACAGATTAATTAGATTAAGTGAAACTTGCTGTAGCAAATAATAGGGTACAGTAAAGGAAATGGTAAGAATAGATCAAACATAATGTAACCAACAATACTATAATGTATTAATTGTAAATATACAAATGAAAAGTATGGAAATCTATGAATTTCAGCATGTATAGTGTCTCAGTATGTTCTACTACTGTTATTTTACAAAGAAAATGAATGAAAAATATGTACATGAAAAATATACAAAAAACGTACAAAATACAGTATGAATATAGATTTGAAATATCAATATCAAATGTGTGCAATATATAACCAATGAGAAAATATTAACAAAAACTGAATTGACACTTTCCCCAGTTTGTCTGGTGTAAATGATGCGTGTCGTTTGTCGTGGCTATGCATTCATTACTTTGCTTCTATCACTGCTAGATTTGGGAATTGGCAACGGCACAGCAAAGAAGTAAGTGTGTTATTCAGATAACATTGAATTTGTGACTTCGCCCTAGTGGTACTGCATGCTAAACATGACTAACATTGTTATTTGACCTGTGTAGTGATCTTCATTGGAGTCAGCCCGGTGAGAAGAAGCTGACTGGTGGAACCAACTGGCAACCCAAGATGGCTCCTTCCACCACCTGGAACCCTGCATCCATGGTAAGGCTACATTCAACACCTATCTGGTTTGATCCCTCAGCCAGCGAAACGTCCTGGAAAGCAGATCAATATTGGGTATAAGCTATTCTTTATTCACCCTTTATAGCAGTGGTTCTCCACCATGTGCCGGCGAGTCCCAACAGTACACAGGTTTTCATTCCAACCAAAGACTACACCAGCTGATTTCACAGATTTGCACACCTTCAACCAGAGAGGAGGAACTAATCAGTGAACTGAGCTGGTGTCGTGAAAACCTGCATACACTTGGGCATTGATGGCACATGGTTGAGAACCACTGCTTTGTTTCAGTTCAAATTGTTATTGCAGTAGAACCAACACACCAATGTACAGGGATATACATTTTCTTAGGCAGTTAACCAGTGGCTAGTAAGTGTAATACTGGGCAACCCAAAACAATCCCACCAGCCAGTATTAGAAAGAGGGCTGGTGGAAATGGTTTGGAGATGGCAGCCAAGTGAAGGTGGAGCTAGTGCCCAAACCCCTTTGCATCTTACCTGTTGTCTGTTTACATTAACATAACAATGTTTGTTTGCTCAAAATGATTCTTCTAATATGTGTGTATGTTGCGTTGTGTAATTGTTCTCTGGGGCCAAACATACAGAACGGCATGCATTTTCCACAATACGTAAGTCCATCCCTACTGTATATATGGTTGAAGCGTTTCCCTGCTCTCTGACCAACACTAGCATGAACTGGTTGATATTAACCCCTCCACATACACCTGCACCACAGTGTCTAGAGGCCACACCGCTACTACTGACACACTGCACTGTGTGGGCTGCGTTAACACTGCAGCCACGGCATGAGAAACAAAACAGCCCCCTGCTCCCTGTCTGGACATACTAGCCACATGCGGTGGAGCTCTGGCATGGGATAGGTTGTAAGCAATGGGCAGAGGGGCTCAGTACAGGCTCGTTTGGAGCCACCGTCTTACAGCTTTTAACCAATATCGGCTCGCCATAACTCAAAATCTAGCTCTCTGTTTGCCAAGAAACGCCCAGTCCAGCTTTCCCCACATAATTCCCTTCATGCTGAAGTGCCAGTGCAAGGGGTCGAGTGATTGTGGGGACTAAAGGCTTTTGCTGGAAGGCCTTTGATTTTCCCTGAATTGTCTACTTTCAGCGCTTTCTTGGTTGTTGAGTGTCCTTTACTCCTTTACTGGTGTCATAACAGTCACAACCTCTTGTGTCTGCCTATGACGGCCTATTGAACGGTTGTTTAACCCAGAGACAACTTAACAGTTGTTAGCTTAACTCTTAATGAACTCATCATGAGCAGCCATGGTTTGTCGTGCCACGTTTTCATGTCATCATGAAGGTTCTAGTTATGTCTTGCCATATTGGGTCATGTTATTGTAATTCCAATCACCATAGGACAGATAATGGGGAAGAATTGACAGTAATAAGATCATTCCAGTGGTCTTGGTTAGTTCAAGTAGATTTGAGAATATGAACAAGTCGCTCAGGAACTGATTCTCAACACGCAATGCTGTGGATTTGAATCTGCCTTTGTCTCATGTCATGATCTCTCTCCCATCTTTCCTTTTTTTAATCGCAAGAGTAAGTCTAAGATGACATCTGACAGCTTACTAGACTCTCAGTGCTTGTGAACATGCTGAAAGCACACAAGAGTTATTGATGATGCAGCCAAATGTCAGATGATGATCAAAAGCTGATGGATCTTCTCTGTTGATGAAGCCAGCGCAGGAGAACGCCTGGAGGCATTCACCTCAAGGAAGCCGATACTCTAGGAAGCAGATGCACTTCATCACAGCATTCATCACTCGTAGTTTCCCGTTAAAGGATAATCCCTAACGCCATGCAAACACAACCCTTATCTAATTATTTATTATCTCAGGAACGCTGAGTGAGCCGTCCCTCGAACAAACCAAACATTGTCGGCGAGGAGGAATTCTGAAGGAGAGCTCTCGGTGGAGAAACAAGTGCAGTCTGTGATGAAAGCCAACATTTTTGGCACTGCCGTCACGTCTGACTCACTTGTGCCTCCCTCGCCAATGACTGAATAGTTAATGAAACGTATCCTTCCCGAGAGGGCCGGGCGTGAGACAAATCTGGGTTTGTTATCACTGCAGGGGCTGTTGGAGAAGCAAGTAGCGCTCATAGAAAGAAAGTCTCCTCTCTTTCTCTCTCTCATCTCTCTACAAGGAGGTCTGCACCTGCCAGTAATGGATTCTCCCTCCAGGACTCACACAGTCTCTTTCTCCCTTCCTTCATCCCTCTCTCATGTAGGGTTAGACCGATATATGGGGCCGATATTGGCCTTTTATTAAAAACCTGATATCGGCCAGTCAGTGTTGTCCACCTCTGATAATGATGGATATGATGCAGTTTGATTACATATTTAGTCTAGTACACTGGTTGTCTAGTATGCATTTCAGAGGCTTTTCCACCCTGACAATAACTTTTTGGCATGAAATTAGCCAAATTTAAAGATATTTAATATCGGCACAAAATATCAGCTATTGGCAACTTCAACCCAAAAAATCTTGGTATCGGCCTTCAGAAACCCATATCAGTCCAGCCCTGCCCTCATTCTCAAACCCTGCTCTCATTTCTCACAGTCTGCAATATCTCTAGCTCCTTCTCCATCCATCTCTCTTTTTTCACTCTGCCAGTGAGGCTGCATTCTGGATGTATTTCCTGATGTGTTAGTGGGTCTTCCTATAGTTGATTGAAGCAGTGACAGGAAGCAGCAAGTGAATTTGGAAATAGCCAGTGAGAACTGTCAACCTTGTCATATGGCTCCTCTCAAGAGAGAGGGACAAAACTTCCTACTAAGCACCTATTATCAGAAGTGATGTGGGAGTTACATGTGGAATTAATTCTATCCACAATTTTTTTTTTTAAGTCAGCTAAAGCATATCATGAGAACGCTTTCTGGAGCCTTCATCATGCCATCAATTGAATGAGCAATAACCGGTGAATCATAACTTAAATTTACATGAATGTAGTTCATTTAACAATATACAGTTATATGAATGGAGGATCACTGTGTCCTGATTCTGTAGAAATGATCATCTTTTCTTGTGTCACGTCAGGCACCATCTGTCATGGCCTTCCCTGCAACTACACCGACGGGCATGATGGCATATGGAATGGTAAGTCAGCTGGGACTGTCTTTTCACCAGGATTTAACTTTCTGTTACCCAGACGCTGTAAAGATGCGATGATATCTGATTATTATTAACTTTGGTGTACTGTTATTTATTTTTACTATTGGCATAATATATTGTAAACTCGGGGCGTGCCAGTGTTCAGAGACATGAGAACTGAGATCAAAAGCATTCATCTTCAAGGAATTTCAGTGAATTTATCAATTTAATATCCATCAATCAACTCAAGATTGATGTATTTTACTAACCACATTTTAGATAAGTGTTGAAAATGCTGCATGTGTATGGATATTATATCATTTATACTATTTGCCCTAAATAAATCCAGATCTTGGAGTCTATTCCAAGAGCTGAATGATAGCAACTATCACCGTCAACACTGCTGTTTGAAACATGGCTCTCATTCATTTTCTGCACCCACTCAAAAGGGACAGCAGGGTTGTCATATTTGGGCGAAGAGTGACGATGCTCAGCATCACGTGACACTGTACAAATACATCACAGGACAGGGCGGTTCAAACCCCTCACTGCCACAACACGGCTATATTTGGAGTGAATGGAAGTGGTAACTAGAGGCTGTGCAGGACAAACATGGTGTACCACATCTAAAACTCAACAATATAACTTCCCTCTAAACAGACGACGATGGTTGACCCCCTTTTTGATGCTAAATACCACCTCAACAAATGTGCTGTTTGATTAACCTTTAGTTGGGGGTGTTTGATGGATGGTTAGGTTGATTGGTTTAGGCAACATTGACCTCGTACCTTTAAATTCATCCATCGTCTGTTGTGGTTTTGTTTTTTCCCCCCTCAGCCTCCTCACATGGGCTCCATGATGATGACACAGCCCACCATGATGTACTCCCAGCCGGTGATGAGGCCAGCCAACCCCTTCGGCTCCTCTCCTGGTGCACAGGTATTGGATGGCCCTGTGTCTTAAATGCTTCCCTAATACACGATATTGTCGCCCCACGTCCGACAGGCTGCAGCAATGTTGTCCTCATTGAATCATTGAACATGAATAACAGCCTCAGCTCCCCTTGAAAGAGAAAGTTGATTCTCTTGTTTGTCCTCAATCCAGTATCCACAAGAAAAGCAGAATGCACCTCAGAGTTCCTGGTCATGGAATATCTGAAATATCATGGCATTTTGAGAGGTGTATTCCAGACAGGGAAAGTCAGGGGAAATCACTTTACAGGAATATAACAATGTGTTTAAAAAAAACAACTTGTTAAACACATTCACTGCATTAGATTTTTCTCCTCAGCAAGCCCAAATGTAGTGGAAACCAAACTGTTCACCCCTTTCGAAAAACAACATGAACAAACCAGGAAGGCAGAAAAGTAATGGAAGTACTCCGACTTATGGACATTCATGGCGAAAGGACATGGAATTTTACATCAGGGCCACTGCACCCCAACCTCATAGTTTTCCTTGCCGAGGTGTGTTGACACATAAACAGATGAGATCACTATGACAGATTTTCACATTCCAATATTGACAGGCAATTACCAGTGATACCAGTCTCATGTGAATAGGACTTAAGCCTGTATTTTGCAATGCAAGCTTCACCCATCTTATTGGTTTTGCTAGAGCAGATCCACGAGTTTGATTGGACAGGCATTAGATAATTGCTTAGAAAAAGACCGGATACTGGTCTTGTATTACTGGATCTACAACCAGTCGCCTTGTTCCAACAAAGAGCTGACACAGTTGTTCTTTATCTTTCCAGATGCAGTTTATGTAACCTGAGGGGGCGGGGGGTCTTTGCCTCCTGAAGATGCACCACAACAAAGTAAACTATACAAGCAAACCTCCAGTTTGCTGTTAATGAACTCACCTCTCTCTGAGAATGAAAGGCCCGATTAGGACTTGTTCAATAAAATCACCATGACTTTGGGGGGCCTGGCCATCTCAGAGAGGCATCAAAGTGGACATTGTGCCCATCTAGTCATGTCTAGTCATAGAAGGAGAAGAGTGCGTGCTGCCATTCAAACACCATGTGGACCGGGATCACTCAGCCCCTACTGCATCCTGGACTAAGAGAGAAATGGCTTTTTGACTTCACGGTTTATGTACCTGAAAATTAAGTCGGGTTGTTGTCACACATACTGCTTGATTTGTCTTTTTCTTTTTTCTATTTCTCCAGGTGAGGCTGGGAGAATCACTTCTTTTGATTATCAATCATGATCACCTACTTTAACCATCCTCAGATTAGGACTCCTGTTTATACCATACATTTTGTTTTCTCTCTTTTTTTAAATGTATTATGTTTGCAGTAGACATTCCTCGTGTATTGTTTGTATTTATTTATGATTACCCATGGAGAAGAAAAAAAAAGGAAATGTAACTACAACTCTCCCTTGTGGGAGGTCTTCAGGTTTATACATAGGTATGATTGATTGTAGAATTGGATTTTGAGTGATTGAGATTTTTAAAAGAAAAGTTAATATAAAGTTTAAAGAAATGACACGTTTTGCTGTTGGGGCGCTAAATATTCTCTGTACTCGCATGATGCCTTGTAGCTGATAGTCACCAAGGATATATATGGACATAACAAACATTCATGAACACTCACCGTCAATTCGGTGGGTTCAATTTCTATGAATTGGGCGAGGGAACATTTTTCACATCAGCAAAAGCACTACATTTTGTGACTGAGGCAGCATTGCATTGGAAAGGAATCTGTATTTATGCTTTTTATGCTTTTGGCATGCCATTTATTCTTACATTTAACAAAGCTCCTGGCTGCCCTTTTCCAACCTGAATGTGAGGGGTCTCTTTCATGCTCAGATCATGTTTCCATAGGCGAGCACTGGGGCATTTTGGACAATGTGGGGGCATCGCGAGGCATCGGGTGTAGGTTTGGGTCAAACTGTATCCGTATCAAGCTGGTAACGGAGGGGTGGGGTGGGGTTCTTGGTCAACAACAGAGAGGTCCAGTTGTGCAGGAGAATAGAGCGCTGTTGATCGGTGCTTTGTGTATATAAACCTGATCCTGCCAATCAGGGGAGCGGGCGGGGTGCAGATATGAAAGATGGCCTGAACATGAAAGTGTCCCTAATCCATAAATTTAGCATATTTGCTGCATTGTCCCTGCAGATTATATTTTTGTTTGTTTGATTTTTCCAATAAAGTGCAAGCTTCCACCATTTTTTTCCTCTGCATTTATTTCTCAAACCAGAAAGGTTTTGTTTGGGACTGATTGTGTGATTCTTGCAGCCCATAATCAGTGTATTTGGTTCGCACTGGTCTTTATACATAACCAGGGATGTAGTGGAGAGTAAAGCAACCTAAAATCAATTTACCCTTTTTAGGGCTGAAATAAATTCAGTCTACGTACGTAGTGTCAAACTGATCTAAGTCATGAGTATAGGGTCTTCTAAGGGAACAAAAAGGACAAAGGGTATTCTGAAAATATAATAGATTTTTGTTTCTTTTGGTGGTTGTTTGCCTTATGAAGATCACCGGCTGAAGGTCAGTTTACCAGCCTTGTTATTTACTACTACATCATTGTACATAACAATACACACTGTTGTCTATCTGTAAAGTACTATGAACTATGACTGACTTTAGTCCTTGGGCCAAACCCCAAAATTGGATGATTCGGTACCATCTGGGTGGGCAAATTCTAGATGTGATTTTTTTTATTCCTATATATCCCTAGATTATGTTTTGATATGATAGACCTTTTGGTTTGGCAGCTTATTAGTGGTTATCACCTCCTAAATGTATGGACTGCTTTAGTTCAAAACCTGAGTTTTGCCAAAAAAGTCCCCTGCCATATTTTGCTCCCCTTCGAATGATTCGCTTGTAGGTCGGGCAGACTCGGGCTGTGGGGGTGCTAGAGACATGAGCCTGTAGAGATCAACCCCGAGTTGATCAGAGCGTCCTAGGCTGAGCTACTGCATAATACCTCTGGCAAGCCGCGAAATTGAGGCATTCGCCGGTAGGGGTAGGTGTGGAAAAGTGACCATAGCTCGGCCTAGGAAGGTCTGATCGA
>OMLI01031397.1:18354-37092 GCA_900302605.1 Rondeletia loricata | reverse complement strand
CCTGTATAAAATATGTTTTTTTCAGTATTTTGGAAGTATACGGCCGTATGAGAGTAAAATACGGGAAATCATGGCCTGAATCGATTGACAATCAACCTTTCTACAAAGTTTTGTGGTGTTACGTGAATCCGTTCAGAAGTTATGGACCTTTTTGTGATTGGCCACGCCCCCTTCTGGCCAGTGGGTGTGGAAAGTTAATCAGTTCTTCGTTGGCCCATGACCTACTTTTCTACAAAGTTTAGTGCAAATCCGTTAATAACTTTTTGAGATATCTTGCTAACAGACAGACAGACAGACAGACAGACAGACAGACAGACAGACAGACAGACAGACAGACAGACAGACAGACAGATTAAAAAGACGGAGGCGAAAACATAACCTCCCAGCCAACTCCGTTGGCAGAGGTAAAAAGTGCTTCTTTGCTGTCGTGAGCAAAGAATGGAACAGCAGCAGTTGGCATCAAACCCCTGCTTCTTTATTTTGCTGTGGCACTGAGGCAAAAAAGCAAGATAATTAACAGTGACAGAAATCCATCCAAATAAGGAGATGGTATGGAGGGTTGTCAGGTTTGAGCACACTTGCCTCACAGACTCTCTTTCTTCTCTCCAAGCATCCTCCCCCTTGATGAGACAGTCAAATCAAGCCAATGCCAGAGGCAGTGCCGTGCCATGTCCTCTAACCAGCACCAACAAAACACATTTGAAATGAGTGAAAAAGAGGCAAACGTCTCAGCCAACCTGTCAGGCCTAATTCAACAATCAATCACTGGTTTTTCTCTGCCTGTTAACTCTCCTAGCACCATGGCTGAAGGACCACAAAGAGTCAGAGGACCAAACATGGAGGGCTTAGCAACACAGAGGCTAGTGGCCAAAGACAGTGAAGCTACGCACTGCATCTTTAAGCATCTCCTAGGTGCTGAAAGCCTTGCTGTCATCCACCTCAAAGAACACATAGTGAGTCACTCATAAGCATAAGAGTATTATTAAGGCATTTTATTCACATGATAAAATTATGTGATAATACATTTTTAATACAGTATGACATTTTTATGAGGTTTGACTTTTGGGTGATTTTTTTGTTTGAGATCTACACAATCTACTTTGTCTTCTCAACGTAGGAGAAAGCTTTAAAAAAAAAATACAAGCCTTTGTGTGAAATGTAGCTTGTAGTTTTTACATAAATGATGTACTGTATTATAATGAATTTTTTTATGCTTGACTTAACACGCATGCTTTTTCAGCACCTCCCTGGTTCACACTAATGGTTCACAGTTACAGACATTCACACCTAGGATCTGGCCAGTACAACCACCCTCTCCTATGGTTGGCCACTGCGCAGCTCCACTGGCGCAATTGGGGGTTAAATGCATCGCTGAAGGACACCTTGATGGTAAGTGTTGAGGTAGGAAAGAGGGATTCCCTTTCACTTTCCCCACCCAGATTTTCTCAGCCGGTTGGATTAGATTCAAAATGGGAACCTTCCAGTCAAAAGCCCACCTCTCTAAGTTCCAGGCTACGGCCACCCCCTTTCATGCTCTAACATGGTTATAATGCACTTATAATGCGCCTATAATGGCTTATGAGCAACAATGCAAGTAAAATATTGCCCCTGTTCTCTTTCTCATCTAGCACAGTTGCAAAGGTCTCCATCTTTTCCTCTCTTTCAGCTGTGTTGAGGGCTAATATGAGACTGTCTAGGCGGCTGACAGCTCATCTCTTCAAAGGCCCCTGTCAGCTTGTTCCTCTGGGGGGGATTTGAACAGCGATCTCCCCACAGGAACAGGTCTGCCCTGAGCACATCTCTCATCTCCGCACTGGTCTGTTTACCTGCAGGCTACATGTCCGATTGTAAGAGTCAATGGCATTCCAGATTCATTCTTGTCATTTGTCAACAAACAAGTGTTGAATGGATAGCTCTAAGAATTTGACTAAATAGAGAATGTATAAGAATCCATAGCCAGGGAAACTGGCCATCTAAATGTGTTGCTTTTATGGATGCAGACCGTGTTTCTATACCAAATGTGCAGACCTAAGAAAAGACTAAACAAATTTGCAAATGGAATATCTACATAAATTGTCATTCTCTGCATAAAGTATGAAGGATGATTTGGGGAATAGCTTGGAATTTCAATGCGTCTAGTTGCTGCATTTTCCTTCCTTTATTATGTGGCTGAAAAATGCGCAAAATTAGACTACTGTATCAAAGCAAATCCTGGTGGAGAATTATTTTAGCATATCTTCACTCCACAACTGTTGGCCCTCAGTGAAGCCTCCTGTGTGCCATCATATAGTTCAAGATCATTATACCTCTCTAGACCCTTATAATTGTCTAGAAGGAACTCTTGACTGATGCCATAACCCCAGATGTCTGATCACCATGGCGATGGCTTGCCCTCGCCCAGATCCTAATTAAAAGAGTACAGGACAAGGAAGAAGTTGGGTAAACAAGCCAAATCCATTCCAGTAATGACCGAGGGCTCCCCTGCTGCCTCCCTGCCATTAATTATCTGGTCTAACAGAAAGATTAGATGAGAGGGGGAAAAAGTGACAGATTCTACTGACTGGAGGTCTGCTACTGTTTAATTACATAGGCATGCCTCATGGACCATGCAACATGACGGCTCATTTATTCTTATATTTAAATCTTATTTTTCTCCAAACATATGAAAAATCTGCCACTGTGATGAAATAATTACACTTGATTCCAATGCAACGCATCTTTTTCCTAGGATTTTCTTAAAACACGTGACGTCCTCTACATCTGCTGAAGTCGCTAAGTGACTGTAGGATTTTTATTAGGTCCTGAAAAGACTGTGGTAATGGTTATAGGCCAGCTGATGACCCTCATGCAAGATCACGCTAAAGACACAACACTGCGTGACAAGTGCTGTTGTAAAATTAGGGACCAATGGATGCAGTCCCTAATAATCATTCAAAACTATCACTCAACACATAAAACTAACCTGCTTTATTAAACTTCTTAGCTAGTTTCAATTGCCACGCCTAAACTTCAGTTTACACTTAACAACTACATTATAACCTGCTACCCTACACTAATCTTAGATATTGGCTAACTTCAACACAACAACTCAAAACCAACAATAATTATATGAGGTGACTGTTATAACCAATTGATATGATGGACATCCACTTATGCAATAAAGGGCATCTAGTTGTCAGTGAAAACACCGTGCCTTTAAACAACTAATAAATTAAAATAACCACTTTCCACAATCTTGCCAATGTACTGTACAAAACTAACTGTAGGCCTACCTCATCAAACGCAACATCATGATATAAGCTGGAGCCCATCCTACAAAAGCCTACTAGACTAACACCGCAATTATGATCAATACATACAATAAATAACTCCACAAAAATGTTTGATACATCAGAATAATACATTACATATTTATCATGAAAGCCTTAGAGAATTAAAAAAAATAAAAATAAAAAAAACTAGCCAAAAAAAGCACAGCATTCTACTCAATCTTGTTACGACCTTGTCAAATCTTCTGACCTAATATCCACAATAAGTTATTAAAATATTTACAATGAAGATTGACCCACAAAACTACTTAAGCACACTTTATTATCACACCCTTTTTTTATTAAATGTATACAATTATCATTATAATTCAATTGCAATATAATAAATTGGATCATCAACACATTTACATTTACGCCCCAACCTATTAATCTCATCACTCAGTAGTCATGATGGTATTCAAGACTGTAAACAAATGACTTATAATATGTTTCTACTCCAAACCCTTTGTCGACTCAATAAGTGATGTTGCTAAAAGACTAGAAGCGTTCTCTGTATCAATGACTGTCGCAGAAAAACACGTTACACTTGTTGTATTTGCAAAGACGTTCACAGCAGGCAAGCATGGAACTAGAGCTAAGCTACTTGTCCCCCACAATTAAATCGGGGGAGGGACTGTGGATCGGCCTCGGTCTGTCCGTCCATCCATCATGCACAATACTATTAGCATATCCTCTGTCTTTTTCCCTCTACCTCTCTGCAATCATCACTCCATAAGACCAGCAAGACAAGCCAGGGGCTCTCTGACACTGCCAGCTATTGGCCAGAATGCTATGTGGGAGCTTATAGTTGGCATTAGAGCTTAGAGCATGGAGTAAACCACCAGCTGCGCAAAACCCTTCATCTTCACCCTCCTACTCCTCCACCTCCTCCTTCCTTCCTTCTCCTCCTCTTCCCCACAGTATCCAGACAGCTGAAGGGGGAGAGGCAGGTTTTCGGGGCTCCACCACTCCCCAACAATTAATCTTTAATCTCTCAAAGCAGGAAAACACAAACATTTAATCCTGGCAGAGGTGACACAAACATTTAATCCTAGCAGAGGTGAATGATGTGAAGTTGTCACAACCTCGAGTCAGCGGTATACATTCCCATACAGTAATTACAGTAAACACACACACACACACACACACACACACACACACACACACACACACACACACACACACACACACACACACACACACACACACACACACACACACACTTACCAATTGAAGGTCATCTGCAGAATGGCAGAGCAGAATGGTGTGTGTGTGGGTGTCACTGTGTGTGGGTGTCACTGTGTGTGTGTGTGTGTGTGTGTGTGTGTGTGTGTGTGTGTGTGTGTGTGTGTGTGGAGAGAGCTAAACTAAATGAATTGTAAGGAGCTGTATGAATACTGATGTACCTCAGGGAGTAACGGATGTGAGGCTTCAATCCAGTAGAGTAATATTAATATGAAAATGAAAATGTGTGTGACTTGGCGAAGAGAGCTCTGTCTTGTACCACTGAAAATCCAGCGCCATTATTCCCTCTCTCTGTCTAAGAGAGTGTGGATATTCAGCGCTCAAAATGATCTTTTCCATTGGTGGCACTGGTGCCACCAACTTTGTCAGTTGGTGGCACCAGTATATTACTTGGTCGCACCATTTAAAAAATGTTATATAAATCTTCTCTGCTGTCATCTTAGCGTTGCTCCTGCTTCCTGCCTTCCTCCTCAGCATCATCAGTACCACTCGGTGGCTCCGTCTCCTTTTCTCTCTCCCCTCCCTTCTCGTTACTCAGCTATAGACCGCTTCATCATTCATTCACTAGGCGTTTGTTGTTAAACCAACTTAAGTTCGCGCGACTGTCCATTACTGTGAATAATTAAATTTTTTGAAATACGTTGTCACGGTTAACGGTACGCCAGTCAGGATGGAGGGGGCGGGTGAGATGAGCAAAGGTGATTACATGACTAACTACGGAAGAAAGATAAGCCAATTGAATATATCTAAATACACGTACAATAATATATTAAATGATTGTACACTGTTGCTTAAATGAATCATTTCCCACCACTTGCACCAATGCGACCAAGTAAAATATGAACTCGCATTTCTTTTAAAAAACGGTTTCACAAGCGACCGTTTTGGTGGCAATTTAGAGCCCTGATATTGCAATCCAACAATAGGAGAAAAAGGCAGGCACTTTGTTTCCACAGCATGTACGCCGTTGTCTACATTCATAGTTACACACATTCACACCTGGGAGCTGCCTAGTAATGCAGCCTTCCATCGTGTGCTTCATTTCATGGGGCCTACTTTATCAAATAAAGATGGTACGCCGAGATACGGGGAAGGTGTATATTAGACAATGAAAACATACACCAAAGGGTAATAACTAGACACTGTATCTTGTACATGTGGGAGCCCTAAAGATATTCTCATGTAGCAGATGCCCTGCAGAGATAAGAGCAGAGTTTCTCTAATGAGTGCTTTGATGTAAATGGAAGGGACAGCACTACGTACATCAAGCTGAATTCAAACAATCTGTGCCTTTAAATATTTTATCGGCTGAGCAAAATAGTATCAGCGCAATTACAGAGCATTCCATCTCATCTAATTATGTTTGCACTACATATATTGAGTTTATATCATATTAAGTATGAACATGAACTAGGCTGCTGTGAGTTTACGTAAAGAACTGAATCAGTATTGACCTCATCTCTGGAGGTGGGATTTAAGCCCACGCTCAATGCTGTTAGAAAACTGATAGAGAAAAAAGTATGCATGAGGAGATTAGAATGGATGAGGAGATTGTTTGACTGTTTATTGAGGGGAAAATGCGTTTACTTGGAGTGTAAATCCCTGTGAAGGGAGTGATTTGGGCACCGTTTGCATCCTGCTGCTCACGGGATATTTTCATCAGCGTCCTCAGTCCAATCAGACAATCCTGTGTGCACCTACAGTTACATCATGATTCATCTCCCCTCGACATCTGCCAGTGGCAACAGCAGATATCATTCACGACCCCATCAGTAAGGAGGCTCTTCCACTCACATTCAGTTTTTTCTTTAATAAATCAGTCCAGCAACACCCACATACTCCAGTGGCCTTCAGAGAGGGAATTTATCATTCGGCTGTTGACTAAATCTGGCACACCCCGAGCAGTATTGGCTACAGCAGGGGAGGTTACACACATACTGTTGATTTATTGGCATGATATACTGGACATAGCAAAATAAAATATGTTCCACAGGACCTAAGCCATTTATCTGGGAACGGTCACAAACCAATCTTCGCCGCAAGGACGAGCAGAAATTGCAAAGGGGAATATACAGTAGTAAGTTGATTAAGTAAGCAAAGCAGTGCCCTCAAGGCCTCAGTGCATTCCAGCATACAGATACCTGGAATTGAAACTGCTGAAAGATTTCAGTGAGGCCAGCTACAGACCAAGGCACTGTTCTTAAAAGAAAGGTCAGACATAGCCAGTCGAACACACTAGCAGCCTGGGGTACCAAAGGTCCGACTATGGTTCCGATGTCTCGAACAACAACCAACCTAATCGAATTCTTTATTGAGATACTTGCATGTTTCATTAGGCCCAGTGGATGGCGCGGGACATGGGGATTGTCTGGTCGTTCTGCTGGGGAAGCTGAGCCAAGCCACAGTGTGCTGCTCTGGAGCCCGGCCCAGCTCTGTTTCACTGCCGCTGCAGTCCAGAGAGCAGACCGACATGCTTAAGCCAACACGTCAGGAGAAAAGGAACATATTTCACCCAGCATATGGGACCTCAATGGGGGACCGAAAAAGCAGGCGGCTGGCGATGCCCTCTGTACCTGCCGAAAACAATTAATCCTCATTGCTCTCCGCCTAGGTGGCTCCTGTTTGGACCAGTGTCAGCAGCACAGAGAGATGGAGGATAAGGGAGAAGTGGAAAGCTGGGATGAAAAACTGAAAAGATGCAGCGATGTTCCTTGGCTGCTGATCACACCTGGGCATTCTCCCTCCTATGACCCAGGAGATACCAGCATTTCTCTTGCAGCAAGAAAAGACTGCTCACTCTGCCATAATAAAGAGGAGATATAGAGATGGCGCAAGAAAGGGGTCATCTCATACTGTGCCCGGCCATATGCTCTGACCTCTCCATTCAATCTAGATGGCCTCAGGCTTCAGTGCAAAAACTCTGTGGCTGTCTCTCATGTTCCCAGCTCATGTATCACAGTCCTTGTCAAGGGCCAGATCCTGCTGTTATAATGGGATGAGCAGAGGGGCAAATGACTCATGATCTGCCATGACACATTGGCGAACTAATCCAAATAAATGAGCCACTTTTGAATGCACGTTGATTTAAGTGGATTTGGTAAAACCCATCAAAAATAACTTAGCCTGTCCTTGATTTTAAACAGTATGTCAAGGGTTTAATTATGATCAAAAGGAGGTATCATTCCAGCTTGGTTCTTTGGGGTTGAGTGGTATCAGAGTGACTCATTGCTCTCTGTTTGCTCTCTAAAAGCTCTGCTAAGGTGAGAAATGAATGCTGATGCTCCCCCGACTCCCTCCTGCGCCAGTTCCTCACTACCTCCAAACTACCTCTGACAAACTGCCCAACAGTCCCTGAAATATGACCCATAAGGCCCAATGCCACTATAAACCTGGAACCGTCATCTGATTTGCGAATCCAATTACCCCCCTCTCTGTAATGGGCGTGTTCAGTGCCATGATGTTAAGTCAGCTGTTGCTGGCATCTGTCCTTAAAGCTTCAGCCTCCACGGAGAGCAACATTCAGCATCCGGGACAGATCATCTAAACACTAACTTTATAGCACCACCTTTATAGCCCATTACCCCATCAAAGACATCTACGGATCATGAAAACAAAAACGCTATTCACATATGAAGTACTGAACAGATGGACGCTCTCTGTAAGTATAATTTATAGGCGTTAGCTGAGCTGACTGGTAGTGTGGTTGTCTAATATATTTTCCATAGGCACAAGAACTATTTGCTCCCTTGTGGCTTAAAGGTGCTACGTGTTTCTCAGAAGTACGACCACATTTCCTATGAACCCCATTGCTGAGGTTGTTGCAACTTTAAGAGGTCATCATGCACATTCATGCCTGCCTGTGTTCACACACACCGAGAGGCGTTATATGTGTGGTTTGAGTTTGACAGAAAATCAATAAAATCTGTAGCACAGAGAGTGGTGAAATGAGCCTGCGCTGACAGCACTGTGGGAGTGCATGCTGAAGGTACACAACAGTTGGCATCAGTTGACATCTGGGAGAGAGACAGGTTGCTGACTGGGAGATTATCTCCACCAGAGTCGCAGCTCAGTGGGAGCTGCCCACTGCAGCTGTGGGGCTCCTTAGGGACCGAGGACTCCGAGGTCTGCTTGGAGAGACTGTTTCGCGGGTGCAGTGGGAATTGAGGTGGAAAGCACAGTCTTACATTCCACTCATTTAGCACATCGTGTCACACAAAGACACAAAAAGTATGGAGTCCATCCATCAAAGCACTTGTGAAATGATATGCAGGGATGCAGCGATGATGCCTCAGATCCCATGGGCATCCCTGTCACCTGCAGAAGGCCATGGGCAGGCCCTGATTGGTGTAAAATGCTCAATCTGGTTGAATAAAAGGAGGAAAGGAGGGAGTGTAGGAGGGAGGGCCTGAGGGGAGGTGGGAAGAAGGGAGGAAGAGGACAGAATCCTACTGTGTGTCATTGTTCGCTTCACTCCCCACCTCTGGCCCATGTTGGTGCATTTATTTTTAGCTCTATTCAAGTCAGTTATAATTCCCATAATCAAACCCTGTTACAATATAAGGAACATATACTGTACTTTTAACATAGTTCTTTGTCTTGTTAGCAACACTAGCAAATTGGTAACATGAAGTCAGTGCCTTGAAGATGCTATTTTCCCCATCTACCTTCCTGCTGAGCTCGTGAAGGTCTTGCCAAAAGGCCAAAAGCATTGAAGCAGATCATGACACTTTCTGCACATAAAAATAGTAGTTTTATTTTATCACACTGTTTTCATTTCCTCTGGCTCAGAAAATAATCGAAGGGGGCATCTGAAGTGTCTGAGACCTCAGCCTGCAGCCTAAGGGAGGGATTCAGATTGGGCTGGCCCAGGTGGAGGTCTCCCCAGCTCACAGATGTGGCCAAATCAATGAGGGGTGCAGTGAAATGCAGACAGCAAGCCCCACTGGGAAGGTGTTTGGATGCAGAGCCACAGGCAGAGGGGGCATGTGAATGCAGAATGAGAATTCACATGGCGAGCAGGCTGCAAGGACTCGCACTAGCATGAGAGGTGAATAAATTAGCCCTGACAGGAACCATAGGACCCAATGTCTTTCACTGGATTTTCATCGCTTCCATATTCATGTTATAATTTGCATTGATGGATGTTTTAAAGTGGTGCTGCATAATAGCATCACTGAACTGAGACTCTTTGGGAGTCACAGGTAAACACGTGAGACATGATTTGAGTCAAAAGCTTTTTTAACCTTTTGTAGTTCTGACAACTGACTGATACTTCAAAATCGATTGCCTGAAAATAATAGCCTACGACTTCCTCCACCATGCAGTTTTCTCAATCTCCACTTAATCTCGGGGTATTAGAGACATGAGGGGAATAGACTTTATTCAGAAATCATGGTTTCTTGTGCCCTAGTGTGTGATACCCTTGATAAGATTATTATAAACAGAAATAACTGGTAAATAAACAAAGCATGGAGAAATACAGAGCAGGATCATGAGTAGCATTGCATTTTATTATACACACCGACTGCTACCAAAACAAACAGACAAGAGAAAAATGCAACAACTTGACTTAGCTTTACTGACAAAAGTGAGAGAAAATCTAGCAAACAAAGTGAGAAGTGCAAGAAATCATGGAAAATGTAAGTATTCAATCATGGCATGCACAAGGGAAACATTTCATCCATTGTGCTGGCATGGAACTGAACGCCCGAGTGAAGGAGGAGCTAACTAATCTGACTTCAGGGTGCATTCCACGGGTCAAAATAGACAGAGCAATACATTAAAGAGTCCAATGAAAGCTGTTTTCCTTTTCTCTTGAAATGTTACACCGGTGATGTATCACTTCCCTATAAATGCTGACCACCATCCATTCCTCAAGAAGACTTATAAAAAGCAACGGAACAAATTTCGGTCCGTAAAATGTGCTGAACGCACAAAAATCCACAAAGTTATCCAACAGCAGGGGTCTGGCTCTCGCCAAGCTCAGTGCGGTAAACACTCAGGTAGGTACAGAGCTTCTTTTGAGCTGAAACAGTGAATCCTTCATGGCAGCTCCAAATGACATGTTAGATAGAGATGTGTCTGTGTTTATGAAAGGGTCTGCACAGTGGGGGTCTGTGAGAGTGAGTGTGTTTACACCAAACAGGGTGAAAATTCCAACATATGATTCACAGGAAAGCCCCTCTCAAGCAAACGGAAAATTACCAAGCTACCATGGGGTTCCTCCATATTCCAGTATTTCTGAGGGAAATCGAGCTCCTACTCTGAAGTAGTTCTGGTATCAAAAAACGGCCCTTCCAGGCTGACATGACTTACAGGATGAAAATAAAGATCCACTCTCGCTCACTGAAGCATAGAGGGAAGTCCTTCATTCAGCGTCAGAGTGCCCCTATCGACAAGAATCCCCCAGCACCCAGAGAACTTTAGTCCATTATTAATAATACATGTTTGCCAAGCCTTCATCTTCTCCACTGCCATTTTGTTTTGTTTTTCATTATTTAAGCTATGTTTTGTTGTTGTGGTGTCTTCCTCTCCATCCTTAAGCTTGCATCAAGGCCCCTCAAGGCATTCTATCTCTGTTATGGTAGAGTGATGGCTGCTTTTCGGACAGGCAATCTCAGTGGACGCCGCTGTTCCCTGGGCCAAACCACTGAACCACAACCTCAGCTTCCTCCATTCTCTCTACAGGGGAAATGTTCAACATATCAATGTCTGCAGGAAAAGGGATGTGAAGGGGGTTAAACCAGACATGTATATAACAACATCAGTAACTCTACTGAATAGTATGGCTTGCCCTGCAATGGGTCTCTCATTAAAATGTCTTATGCAATATGGTCTTTCTAATATACTGTCTACTCATAATGCAACATTTACATACATTTGAGGACTAGTTGTGATATAAATGTGAAGTGAATTTGAGTTCTTTCCACTGTCCGTGCTGCTGTAAGGCAGCTGCTATATTCAAGTGCACTGTGCAGAATCACATTCGGAGATGTAGTGTGCTGCATCCCTCAAATCATTCATCATGGCCCGTGTTGTGCTACTTCCAATCGTTTGTCCTGGCATTGCTGAAAATGGGAAAACGCCAGAATCACAACAAAAGCTCACTTTGTATCACAAGTATCATTTTGTCTCTTGAGAGAGGCCACTGCACAGTGAACATGATAGCTTACAGTGTCACAATAACACTGCTAAAATGATAGCCTACGATGTTGCTGCTACGGTGCAACCAAGAGAGTTCTCCTCAGCCTCCTCCATCCCTAATGGGATGGAGACACAGTCAACAATTTAGTGAACACTGTACCTGTAGTTCAGGTTTTCTAATTTCTAAAACACTAGAGTGAACAGGAGGCCTGAGATTTAGTTGGAATGCTGCTGTCTTATGTTCACATTTCAGGAATATATCAGTCCATCTCTGGCTTAGCTTGTCTCATCTCACCATACAGAGGCTTATATTGACAGGCTGAGGAGAATCCTGTTATTGAAGTAGAAGAGTGAAGGCTTCTTTCTGAAGATGATATATGGGAGCAGAAATAAAAAATCTAGTGAGGTGTAATCACAGAGCCGCTCCCTGGTGAACAGTCTAATCCAGCTTCTTCCATCTACTCCTGTCCCATCTTCTCATTTCTCCCTTTCCCTTTTCCCCTTCTGTTTTGAATCTGCCCCCTTCCCCCTTCATTGAAGGGATTGTTCGCATACAGCAGCTCTGCACCGACAAGCCTGCCACACAGTGATTTACCACACAGTAGGGGTGTGCATCTCACCATCCAAGCACTATTAGATTTGCATCTCGATACGCAATCAACGATCCGATGCATCTAGATACATTTTAAGCAGCCAACATATCGATAAGATTCAGCCCTGTCTCAATGCGATGCGATGCGATACGATACGGTACGATACGATGCGGTGCGATACGATGCGGTGCGATACGATGCGGTGCGATACGATGCGGTGCGATACGATGCGGTGCAATATGTGTAACATATAAGCGACTACCTGGTTGCGAGATGAAATCCAAATGGGAGAGGGAGAGAAGGATGGTGTTAACAACCTATTTGGAATCTAATTTGTTTGTATTAAAACATGAAAATCTGTCAAACAGGCCATTGTTTATTAACAATAAATTTCTGCAATGAGATACTATTATTGTATTTATTTTTAAAAAGGCTGACAACCTACTGTATGTAGGCCCAAGACTGCATGTAGTGGACTTTAAGTTTTCAATAGTCCATATACAGAAATGTAAATGGCTGTGCAAACAAAAGTGTCAGGAACTCCAGTGGCAATTTATAAATCCATTGCAAACTTACGGTATGCCCCTTTAAAACTGGAAACATTTCGTAACACAATAAATAAAGTAAGACCAAACTTGTGATTTGTAAGTGTTTGGTGCGCTGTATATTTCCTCACCGTCGGTCGACATCCTTGTAAAAACAAGGGAGAGGAACACACACAACAGGAGAGGGCAGAGAGCGAGGGGCGGGGCGATACGTGACCCGTGTGTGAGCAGGAGGACCGACAGGCAGAGAGAGAGAGAGAGAGAGAGAGAGAAGCAGATAGCTTTTGAGAAAACACAAGAGAAACACAATGCGAACGGAGCAGCAGCAATATCAATTATTAGATGCTAAAAAATAAAAGCTACATGTGTCATATCGGTCTTTACCGATACACTGAAGCCTGCATGGTATTATCCGTGATTCCCTCCCGATACAAGCTGTCTGAATCGACGTAGCCGTATCTTAAACATTAAGCCTGGTGCATCCATTCAAATCGGTGAATCGTCACACCCCTACCACACGGTCTTACAAACTTTTCTGTAACTGAACTGACTCCAGGTCACAAAGCTGAACAATCAGACAGACCCAAATAGGGTTTCTGGCAAACACAGACATCTGAACATTATAGGCAAGCTAAAACAACAGCCATTACCCAATACCAGCAAGCCACAGGGAGAAACAGCATGAGTGGTGGAGCACTGAGACAATCTTAGGTTATTGCCCAAACTCTCGTGTAGCTCCTGCACCTGCTGCTGCAGAGTCCTTAGGTCCAATTTCAAGGTTCCTTGCGTGGTACTTTATCTCTGAAGTGATTAGGAACAAACAGCTCCATCAATCAGGTGGTGAAGCCCCAGAGAGCACCAAAGTTGATCCTAAGATGCCTCCTGCTGCCAAGCTCTCTCCACCGCTTTCAGCACAGACGGCTGGCTGAGCTGCTGCTGATTCTGCTGACGCTGACAATGTTCTACCACACAATCCTTCACACTTTTCTTCAACTGAACTAATTCCAGTACCACTAAAAAACCCACTTATCTGCTGAATGTCTCACCTGGAAGAGGCCAGCCAACAAGAACAATCACACTCACTGACACAAATGGGTTTTCTAGCTGATACAGACATCTGATCAAAGGAAGTGAGCTGAACCAACAGCTATCACACCAGTCATTCACTGGGAGAATAAGCAAGAGTGGTGGTGAGTCTGCAAGGAAATCTTAATTACATTATTACCATAACAATCTACAACACCGGCTCAACAGATGGAGATGGGCTTGGGTGATGTCACTACAATGCTATAAGAAATTGATACCTCTCAGAAGAGGAGTAACTTCACAGTGGAAGCCAAGTGTCTTTTAAAAACAAGTAAAACATTTTTCTCATTGAGAGCTTCGTAATTTCTCCAGTTTGTCTGTACTGGCTTTGTGATTATGGATTTAGAGGGGCAGAATAGTTCTTGGCTTGAGGTATAGGGCAATGTGAAAATAACATTGAGATCTACAGTATCATAACTGTTTTCAAGATTTAGAATTCTACCTATGTACACTTTTCTCTAAATATATCAGATTAGGGGTGTCGCGATATACCGGTTTTGCGATAATCTGGGTATTTTAAAAATGAAAATACTAATATCATGTAAATAATCCAGCCACGATATATCGTGGCTGGATTATTTAACTTCATGTGACTGTTTCAGTTGATAATGTGATGATTTGTATTTGTTGACTGCCATGACAAATTCATTGTAATCAGTTGTTTTCAGTTTTTAAAGAGAAAACAAACAAACATTGGAGCAAAATAAAGTTAAAGATGCATTTTAAGTGATCACATTATTTTTTAATGATTGCTATAGATATCGCGATAATATCGTTATCGTGATATTTTTTACCATGATAATTGTATTGTGAACATTTTATATCGTGACAGCTCTATATCAGATGTCAATTAATTGTGATTGCAACAACTGGTGTTATATTCTATAGCCCGTCTGAGCTTCTATCTATCAGCATATTTCATTATTTACCCTTCATTATTTACTCTTTTGACAAGTAACTTACCCGTCTACCAAAAAGGAAGTCCCAAATTTCAGGGGAACCCAATAATTCCCAATTTGACCAAATAAAAGCTATTGTACCATTTGCTCATGTTCGATAGGACTCTCAAGTCACACTTCCTTCAACAGTACTTGCTGAAGCAGAATATAGTGCCTCTATTTACTTTATTGTCTCCATATTTGCATCTAATTTCCACTGGGAGCCATAATGGTGGTGGTGAAGGATAAATACATTATTTATTTTTCATCTCATTGTTAAAACGTCTTCCTCTGATAGGAAGCACTGTAGAAAAAGAGCTCTCCACCTGGTAACATGCAAAGCAGCAAAGCTTCGCTCATTATCAGGGACAGAGAGAGGTTTGTAGTGGTATCAGTAATCAGTTACCTTGGGTTCATACTGCGAGCAACACGATCAACAAGTCACCGGAAGTCCATTACTTTCCTATAGAGCTGAGCGACCAGGGAAACTTAGCCGATGTGTGGACGATCAACGAGACTGTCGGCCGTCAACAGATTTCTGTGCTTCCTTGTTTCCCTACCGATATGATTTTGCTTCATCAACAATAATACCGCCTGACAAGTGCAAAATGAAAGAGAAGTTGATTACAGCTCTTCAAAGCTTCCCAGTTCTCTGCTACTTTAATTTGAAAGACTACAGGAATAAACATCTCAAAAACAATGCTTAGGGAATGGTTCTATTGAGTTTTTCTGTTTATTTGCGATTAATGCTACCCAATAGGTGCTTGCTATACGATGTAACGTTATGAAAGGCAATACCAAAGCAGTGAAAATACATGATTTGCCTGTTCAAAACTTTGTAGCTGCATGCGACCACTACATAGATGCAACTGGAGCCTCTCAGAGCGACCCATCAACCAAGTTGTTCGCAGTGTCGCAGAGGTCAATAGCACAGCTGTCAATTACAGCGGTAGCAATAGTAAAAAAGCCCCATTATGCATCTATCCTGTATTAGTATAGCAAATTCAACAGCAGTCAATTGTCTTTGCATCAGAGGTGCACGAGGTGCTTATATATTGCCAGGCCGATCCACGATGAGAGGGGCAGGGTGAAAATTCAAAACTCAAATTTGCTTTGGGGGCAAATGTCACAGGAATAGGGCATCTACTATGGTCTTTCTGATATAAAATGAATTAACTTAGCAAGGAAAGTTGAGCTGTTTGGGAATTCAGTGCACCTCCTTGTCAGATTGCCTGCCCAAAAGAGATCACTGTCATTAATTGGATGCAATAGGGATCGGATTGCATTTATTAATGTTGCCATCTCATGGACATAATGCATTTTCTTGCAAACTGATTCTTGAGCACCAAATTTGATGATAGGATGGCTGTTTTCCTCACAACCCTTCTTATGTTCGGAGATAATCCATAGATACTGCTTTAAAGAACTAGTCTTCGCCTTGAGGGGAAAACTCACTGAGACTTGAGGTGAGAGTTACTTGGTGCAGACACAATACATGTGTTGAAGAAGAGAAATTAGCATAGTTAGTAGTTAGCTACTGTTGAGTCTGTTATGGTAGAAACAAAGGAATACAAAAGTAATGGCCTAATTTTCTATAAAGGCCAGAAACAATCAACAAGTAAAGAGACTCAAAGGACAAAATGGAGTCAATACAACAACGCCAAAGGGTTTATAGTGTACAATTTGGCAGCATCGTTTATTTAGCTACACCCTCTGGCCCTTGTTAACAATACTGGCAAAACACCACATGATTGGACAGAAACCCAGCTCAGGATTTAAACAGCTAGGAGAGTCCATGTCTTCCTGGGCCTTGGAGGCTCTGCTGAATGATCCATAAACAGGTTACTAGAGTTGCACATCTCAGCCTTTCAGCAGTGCACCCTCCTGAATCCTCGGTTCCCAAACAGTTATACTGCCAGCGGTATTCACAGAAAGGGAGCTTCCTTTTATCTCTGACTAAAATTTTCACATTTCATTATGCTGCCTCTCTTTTCCCCATAGCCATCGTTACAAGATGTTCACCGAATCGTTAGCAAAACTCAGCCTGCATTTCCCCATTTAAAAGGGAGATTTTCCAAAGCTTACAAATCTCTTCATATTCTACAATATTTCACTCAGTCGTGCTTTAATTTATGCTATCGCACCACTATCCTGGGGCCACTGTGAACTCACATCAGAGTAGAGAGATCCAGCACTCTGCATTTCTAGCCCCTTTTATGAAGGTCCCCCTCTAAAGGCAATCTAACAATGGCCACGTTTACATGGACAACAATAATCCGATATCAACCCGATTAAGACAATAGTCTGAATAAGAAATTGCCATGTAAACAGCATTTTCTGATTAACTTAATCCGAATAAGGTCATAGTCGGAGTAAGCATAATTGCATTAAGACATGTGGAGTATTCCGATTTTAGTCGCATTATTGAAGGGCATTTTAGACACACTTAATCAAACTATGACTCTTTATCAGAGTATTCGCAGCTTTTTGCGACACAAGCGGCAATCCAACTGCTTGACGACGCATGCTCTACCTTCCACATAGCCACGGGAAGGTGTTTAGAGCAGGGGGTACTGGTGTCTGTGTGTGTGTGTGTGTGTGTGTGTGTGTGTCCGTGGCGGGGGGGCATATACAGGCATATACAAAGCGATATTAAATACAATTAAAGAACAGAGATAAAACCTGAAATGGCATTACACACTTCCAACATAATGCAAACAACACAAATGCAAAAATGTCACTCCAAGAATCCAACCTGACAAAACAAGGACGTTTTGTCCTATGCCACAAATGAAGTAAAAGTCCTGAAACGAACTACTAGATCAAATTCTAAACAAAACACCTGATCGGCAACTAAAATGATCCTACAATGTGTTCAGCCTCAACCCAGCCACTACGCACAAAGCACACTGAGTTTACACACACTGCACGGTGGTAACTTTACCATCCACAGCCATGTAACCAAGACATAACGCACAAAACAAGTTTACACTGCACGACGGCAGCTTCCCTGATGTTGCAGCCGAGAGTCAGGTCCATAATTGTAACACTCCAAATTAACGAGACAGTTTTGTTTTTATAAATGTATTGTTAAAGTTTTTATTACAGTTTCCCCCTAAAATAAAAAAATAAACCCTCAGCAATAGCACCCCTACTTCCCTATGACCTTCCAGCAGTTGCGTCCTATCAATCTGACTACGTATATGCTCCGTAGCATGTAAACGGGAATATGAATAGAATACTTCTATAAGCAACCCAGCTTCATCAGAATATTGTCTTATTTAGAATAAGGCCAATAGTCTGATTATTGCTGTCCATGTAAACGTATTCAATGTCCGGCCCATTGATCAGAGGATCGGTGCAGTGTGGAGGTAAATGGATGTCACAGGGAATGATGGACCTTGCTCCTGCTACTATGCTAGCCCTCCACTTAAGAGTGATGGATGCAAGGATGTCCCTCACCACAATCAGGAAAGTGGGATTAGACACTGTTCTACCATTAGACACGTCAGAACGAGATACAAATATAATTTCACAAATCATTTCACATGCATTTTTCTAATGTGCGCTGACGACCAGGTTTGCAGTTAAAGAAATCATGACCCACATTTATGTAGCATTCATTTCCAACTTTGAATAAAGATACTTAAAGGACTCTACACCAAGACACAATGCTACTCACTAGTTTGTTACATGCCATAATGTGACATTTCACATCCAAATACTTACAGTAGCAAGTCCAGAAAGACAAGGGCTTAGGAAAAAGCTTCACGGCAAGTCGGTAATATGACTAAACAACAGTACTGCACAGCTGTTTATACTGAGCTGCTCCCTAAGCAAAAGTTTTCCTCACATAATCTTGGCGGTTGGCTGGCCACTT
>OMLI01031397.1:0-18061 GCA_900302605.1 Rondeletia loricata | reverse complement strand
TGGCTCAGTAACTTTCCATGGAGTCCTACAAGATTACAAGTTCTATAATAATCATATCATTTTTAGTGGATCAACAATAAACAAACTGAAAACATATTAATTAAAACCTAACAGGATATCTAACAAATAATCTAAGTGTTGAGACCCTCTGTGCTTTTATAAAAGCCTGTTTTGGTGAGGTGGTTATCATTCATGATATTTTTTGGGGGGACAAATTCACCTCTTATAAATATTGGGGGGGACTAGTCCCCCCTGACCCCCCCTAAACCTACGCCCATGCCAGAAAGACAAGGGCTTAGGAAAAAGCTTGACGGCAAGTCGGTAATATGACTAAACAACAGTACTGCACAGCTGTTTATACTGAGCTGCTCCATAAGCAAAAGTTTTCCTCACATAATCTTGGCGGTTGGCTGGCCACTTACAGGGGGAACTAATGAGGAAATTATGAGCACTTATCATTAGATTGGTTGTCAGAGACCTCAAGTAAATTCTAAATAAATCACAACACTAAAATGGAGCAAGCTGAAATTAAGAGCTAAGTGTTAGAATAAAGCTGAATACGCCTGCTAGTGGGAGGGCTCAGATTGTAGGATCTCCTAATTACACAGTGGCTGTGGGTAAAGGTTTTATTTCACTGGAGTTAAGGATCACAGGGACATTAGGGATTAAATGCAAGGAATACACAAAGTCAACCCCCCCACCTCCCACCCTAAATGACTTGACAGGGTTCCAGGGGCTCCCCAGAAAAATGAGGAATAGTTTAATGTCACTGTTATTTCACTCCTAGAGGTTAACCCAATGAGTGAATGTATGAGGATGACATAGGTTTCACTGTACGCACTGGTACCCATCTAGTTTAGACAGATATACACTTCTGTACTAAATCATATCTGGCAATATAAATCCTCTCTTATGGTGTTGCTTAGGAAACAAATCGTATCAAATGGGAGCCAGTAGTTTGGGAACCCCAGGCCAAGCCTACTGGATGATCAGGTTTATGTCTGATCAGCTGGAGAGTCTCATAAGGTTAACTTTGTTTATCCCTATAAGAGCCAAGTCAAATGATTTGTCAGCAGTCAGCTCACACATTATACAGTAGCCTATACCTCCCCAGATTCCCCACGGCGAATATAATGTGGAAACGGGATAAATTACATTATAAAGTCAAATGAGCAAGATGCATTCCATAACGAAAAAGAAGTAAAGTACTCCTACTATAAGGTTTACAAGGATAGTATACGAATATCACAGCAAAACTTGTAAATATCATGCATCAAGTGTAAAAAAAGTACACCACAGAAAATCCTACAGAAATACCATTGGGGATAAAAATTTAAAAAATGCCATGAAGAACGATAAGGTCACTGTTAACTCGCTATTGAATGAGAGACACACTATACATTACTATAGGAATATTGTAGGAATATTAGGCTATAGTGATTTGTCAACAGCATGAACACAGTAAGCATGTGCTTCATGCATATCTGACAATGTAACAAACTGGCTGACCGTCCTTTCAAATAACAACTAAGTAATCCTATTATAGGCTACTACATTTTACAAGGACACAAGGAATGTTACAAGATGCTATAGGAATATTATAGGAATATTATAGTGATACCATAAAGTATAATAAGGGTCACTATAAACTCACTATAGAGTACCACAGACACACAATAAATCCACAGAGGAATATTATAGTGACACCATAGGAGATTTTTTTTTTTTAATAAGGTCACTATAAACTCACTATTGAGTTGCAGACACAGACACACTTTTAAGTCCCTAGGAATATTATAGTGATATTGCGTTAGGCATGTATCCTGTAAGGTTAGTTCCTACCGGTGTACTGCAAGAGAAACATGGTCCTCAGTCGGAGACTCTGGGATTGAACAGTCCCGCCGACGGTATGTCAACAGCCCGATATAAATCCTTAGAACAGACAAGTTTCTTCTCCTTTCCGGTGCCTGCTGCGGTGGGAGAGACCGGGGCTGCACACCGTGTTTACCAGCCACGGGTCTGCGGTGATCACCTGCCTGACAGCATGCTCGTGTCAAGCCCGCAAGAAAACTAAACAGGACTTCTGATCACAACTTTCAAAATAAAACCCTGATTGGCGAACATGTGCTGCAACGTTTTGGCGTAATACAATTAATTACCAACGTGATAAAAAACAATATTCCTAACCCTATCCAATGAGGAATCTGTAGTAAATTAAAATACAATGTGTGTGTTTCTTCAAAGGTTGTTACTCTGTACACTTGAATACTTACTTCTTGTTTTGACATAGTTTATGCTTTTATTTTGAAGGCAAATACACAAGACTTCCGGTATGAGCCTGGTAGTGTATGGCTAGCTTGACGCAGCTCTCCATAGAAACCAACGCTCTGAGGAGTGGAGTGATTTGCTGAGTGCACTCCTCTACAGTAAACAGGCTTTTATGAAGACTGCATAATGCCAAAGCTTCAGCATGAAAATAATCAGATTTCCGGAAATAGAGGAGAGTGGAGGAGATATCTATCTATCTATCATATCGTATATCACATCATATCATTTATACTAAACCCCTGCAATCCTTGCTAAGAGGACAGTGGTAGTTTAACCTGCTTATAACACTTAGAGCCAGAAAGGTCCAAGTGGCCTTTTTGATGGAAATGAGGTTCATGCATCACATTAAAGTTCTTGATGAAATCTATCTAGTGGCAAACGCATTTTATTCAATTCTTGACCAAAATTGAATTAATCAACAAAATGTACCATAATTGAGCTAACTCAATTACTGAGCACAGTGGAAAGGGACTATTTGTTTTGTCTGTCTTGTAAAGATAAACACCTACTTAGGGCCTTTCTGGCCTCAAGGCCTTGATAATGTCCAAGTGTGTGTGAGGAAGCTGTGGAATGTGTCATGGTCAGTAGGCAGCTGGGTTGTTTGTCCCTGACCTCATTAGCTCTCCTCAGCCTAGCTCATACCAGGACTGGAGGAGATAAAGGGCTCTATTTCTTGATGGCGCATGGCGGATGGCGGGGCTATTTTCGCCGGGCGCACACAGGTTTTTTTCCTCGCCTGCGCCCGTTTGGTATTTTGGTGACTCGCCATGAACTTGACTGCGCCTAAGTGGGAGAAGAGAAGTGCAGTGCAATTTTGGTGTCAAGGATTATGGGGATTTGCACTTGCGTCACCCGCCTGCTCAGACCAGGTGAAAAGTGCATTGCCCACACACAAACCAATCAGATTGTACTTTTTTGCTGGGTTAGTTTGATTTCGAACGTTAACGTTTGCTAGATTTAATATAAATAAATGCATTAAAATTGAGGAGGATTTTGTAACGAGTCAGTGTATGGGAAATGTAGTGGAGTAAAAAGTACAATATTTTATTTTAAATGTAATGGAGTAGAAGTAAAAGTATGCCTTTATAGAATTAATCAAGTAAAGTACAGATACCCAATAATAGTACTTAGGTAAAGTAACCAAGTATTTTGACTTTACTTTCCACCTGTTCAGGGTCAACTTCTGTTTGGCTCTTCGCCTTATATCATTGAACCGTTTCCTACATTGGGCAACGGTTCTCCTAGGACCAGAGAACACACATTAACCAAGCTAATGTAACATCATCAGCCCTCTGCGGCTTATTTAAGGTGCCGTATATTCGCTCGTGGCGATTCTGGACCTCCCGCACAAAGACATCAGTTTCCTCTAGGGAGAAGTTTCTGTGACGGAACCGCTTTGACCTGTTCTCTTCCATCACAAAATTGTCAGAGCGCCATGGCGGAGAGCGCACTGCTTTTAAAGGGAAGGAAAAGAGGTGATTTGATTGGTCATGATTGAAGCCAGGCAAACTATACTGATAATGTATTCCTCCTAATCTAACCCCGTTTCCAACTGCGTCGCAGGTGCGCCGCAGGCCTCTGGCCACAAAATTACCCAAAATCAGTAGCCATGCTCCGTGCGTCTTTGACTGCACTTTGCGCCAAGCGCCATTGATTCACAAAGATAGAGCCTAAAAAGACTTAATATTTACCTTACAGAGAAACAACAGAAAAAGGAATGGCAATTTTGTGTGACAAGTGATTGATGTTTCTTTCTAAAATACCGTCCTATTAAAGTTGACTTGGCAGCGTATTATGTTTTTTGAAGGCAGTGAAGTGGTTGCTTGAAAAGAAATCAAAAGAACTTATCCAATCTTGGGATATTGTGCCCTGCCAACTATGCTCTCTTGACAAAGCACTTCAGGGTGGTTGAAATCATTTAAAAGCTTTTGAAAGTGAAAAGTTAGAAAAATGCTTGAGCAACGGTTGACCCACGTCTGTTTTCTCCTTGCCCTGTGTGAAATATATATTTTTTCCCAAAATGAGATTCTGCATTTACCAGTTGACACCAATGTCTCCCTGAAAAATGATTTTGAATTACTGTCCCTTCACCCTGGAACTACAAAAAGGTCAGAGATAAACCGAGAAATGTCAGACATATCCTAAAGTGGAAAAGAATTAGGCAGACCGTGCATCCATCATGCCCGGCAAAATGTTCTCAGCATTGATTTTTAAACAACTTTGATGCAATTACAGAAATAAATGAGGCATCCGCTGTTCACGGACCAGTAATGTTGAATTCTCAATCTGCACAGCCATATTCTGGATATGGAAATTGTATGTTTACAGCCAGTCGCTGCAGCATAATGATTATATGTCAAAGCAACACTGCGTAAGAAATGCATTAAAGTAAAGGATCTGATCTACATTAAAAGTCAAAGAGTGCTCTTGTGACCAAACTTAGTTTATTATGGAAACAGCAAGGCCTTTATCATCGGCATTAGACCAGTGCTGCTTGAAATGGTTACAGTTTGCCTTTGAGAGTTTTATGCACAACACTGAAAGGGCAAAATGAGAAAAGAATAAGGCTCCTGAGCTCAATTGATCTTTAAGAGGTATTATATAACTCCTTTGACCTTTGTAAGCAATTTCTAATGTTTCCATTAACAAGCAGACTTTGTTGGCCCAGGACGTCTTGGAGCTTCAAATAGATAATCATGAGTGGCTGAAATAGTTGGAGGTCACGGTGTGCGTGTGAAGTCTTAAAGGGCTATTTTATTTAACAGAACACCACACACAGCTAATCACCTCTATTTGCCAAGTACATTACAAGCACAAGGAAGCTGATTAAGTATAGTTGGTGATGACATATAACAAAGTACTGCCATGTATTGTAGATTATACATAGATTATGCAGCGAAGTATACATTGTGTATATATTCAAAAGCAATGTCAGCATTAGCCTCCAGTATTGTTGCAGGTGTAGTGAGGTAGTTTAAGTGAGTGTCCAAGTGCAGAAGCCCTACATACAGTACCATTGTGGTTACAAAATAGTATATTGGCTAGTGGAATACTCAAATACAGCCAAATATATGTCCTGTGCTGTGACTAATTCAGTCATTGTGGTCTTAGTGTTTAAAGGTGTTGAATGCACCAAATTTAAACAATGGTAGTGATCATTTGATACCGATGTCACTGTGCAAAGGCAGGTGAGATTTGGCTGGCTTGACAGGGCTGCATAGTGGAACGCAACAGCTGAGTAGACCAGAGTACTGTCTTCTGATGTTTTGAAGCCTAAGACAATCTATTTTTATATATAAACTATCAGGAAAAGAGATGCTCTAAAATACCCCACTGGGTGAGCCCTTTAAAACGCACGCGCTTCAAGCATTGGCTGCATCGGTCTTTAGTGGTCCTGTAGAAACGTACAGCCAAACAGGGCTCTCTTTCGTCGTCCATGTTTTCACCAAAGGAAGGCGGCCATAAATAATCTTAATGGTTTCCAGACTGAATGCAATTACTTTTGTCACCCAATAGAAATGAATAAAAGCCAGTAAGTGCTCTTATTCAATTTGCTTGTCCCTGGGGGATGACATTTGCATTTCTTCAATTTTCAGTCAATGGTTTTCTCTCCATAGCTTGCTTAGTCAGAACATGAATGTAATCAAATGCTAATTTGACATAATACCTAACAGATGCAAGAGACCTTCCTTGGCTTTTATGGATAGCACTGTGGATTAACAACACAACAGTCCTCCACGGCAGAGTGGACTGGGTGGCTTGAAAGTAGGGGTGTAATAAATCAAAGTAATTCTTGCCAGAACATTTCCACTTCCTTCAGAAATGAGGAAATATCTTCACCATCGCAGAAAACTCCACAGTTGCCATCTCTTCAATCACAGAGTCATGAATGTAATTACAAAACTGGATTTCAGCAAGCTCATTCCCACCCCATCTACGACAAGCAACATTTCCAGCATAGCTGATCACTCCTGAAAGCCACGTCCTAATGGCTTATTAAGTTGAGCATCTTTGATGATTAAAGGTAACTCACTACGTAATGAAGAGGCACCTCACTGATATCTAAAATGGTCCTGGTGTATTTTATTCTCACCATTCTTAAAACCATTTCATCATGAGAGCTAACCTGATTTAGAAAAAGGGAAATATATAAAAGAATTGACGATTTTGGATTCAAAGATATCTCCCCTTCACACATACAGTGAGCTAAAATCACAGTTGGGCTCCACTCTCTCCACAGGGCCTTCACATCCTCTTCACTTCCTCTACTGAGCAGAAAAAAAGACTCAGGATTGTGTTCTGTGCTTCTGCATTTAGCAGTTAGAAAATGTATGATGATCTACATAGCGCAGATTGCCTTACAATGAAAAAAAAAATATATATATATATATATATTATGCCCTTTCCAATAAAACAAGAGGTTTCAGGTAGCTGGCCTTGATATTTAAAGGTTCTGCTCAGCGGAAAACCTGCCAGTTTAAAGGACTGTGGTATTTGGTATCCTCCATTTTTAAATCAATGAATGGTGTGGTTATAGCTCCGCCAGGAGTGAAAAATGTCACATCTGAAGGTTGATGGTGTTTCATTAACTCCACTGCCCTCTATGGAGGAAAATACTATTCTAAGCTCAAGATGTTGTAACTTGTCTTTTGGGTTTTTTGTATTCTCCCTGTATGTCTTCATTGCTTGGTTATCTAGTTTACTTCTTCCCCACTTTCTCTGTCTCTCTCTGTCTGTCTTTCTCTGTCCTCTCTGTTATCTCTCCTTCATACTCTCTCCGTCATTAATTCTCATGATTTCCCATCATCTGTTCTATGCTTCCCCTCCATATCTTCTCGTTGATTAGTGATTAGCAAGTGATCATTTGGGAAGGTCGGGGCGACTCTCCGGCCCATCAGAGCCACACCTCATTAACTGGGCACCACATTGTCCCAGTGAGCAGACTGGCTTTCACCTGTTTGAATGAATTAATGTTCATTCAAATAGGGGTGGGGGGTGGGGTGGACTCATGGAGGCCAGGTGGCCTCTGGAGAGTTTCCCCCCAGCATGAATATTGCTGGAAGGGTTTCATGCAGAGCAGATACAGTAATAATAGCTCTTAACCTTTCTCTATCGCTGAATCCCTGTCAACGGTAAGGGCCTCAAACCATCATTCACAGCCTGGATGTGACTTGACTCACAGCACTATTCATATACAACACCATCAATATAGCCATGAGGAGAGGGGAGGTAAAATTATGTTTGTTTGCTCCACAAGGGAGGCAAAATTCCCATTAAAATGACACAAGTATTCTGTTACGCACACAAGTAGTCCATGAGAGTGAATGGGCACTCTAATGCGTTTTGGCAGCTATGTCGTGCAGCTAGCTGGTCATGATATCTGGCACCAAATGTGCCATCTGTGCAGATACGCATCAGATACACTGGCCCCTAGTCAGCATTAACACAAGGCGGACAGACTCAGTGTTTACCATACTTTGATTAACTTTGAGATGACCAGAGGAAAAAATAAACGATGGTAGCGACCAAACTCAACAGAGGATACTTAGGTTTATAGTCCTGAGACCTTAACAGAGCCAACAGAACTATTAAAAGCAGAGCCTATTGAAACCCACATCATCTCTTTGCTTATGGCTCAGCATGCTCATTCCACGGTAATTATGCATCAGACAAACTCCGGGTTCATTACCGTCACCTTTCTCTTCTCAAAGCATTCAAATGCCAGTCACAACTAACAGAGGAAACCACTTGAGACATTCCAAATCCAACCCAGCACCCTCTGCCCTGCCCTCCACCTCACACGCTCACCAATTAAGAGGGTGTGGTTAGCAGCCCTGAACTTGACACTTCCCCTCTCTGTAATGATGTCTGAGTCTTTGGAGGCCACAGAGAGGACAGGGTCCAATTAGTCAACAGAGAGAGGGATATGACGTCACACGCTGACCAGAGTCCATCTGAAAGAGCCAAAGGCTGGATGGACACTTCAACAGCTTGAGGCAAATGAGACAGATCATCTAAAGAATAAGGTCAGAAGAAGAGACAAAGGGAAGGGTAGAGAAAAGGAAGGAGGACAGGTGATGAAAAAGAGAGGACAGATATCTAAACTACCACGCTCAGTCTGTTGACTAATTGGACCCTGTCCTCTGTGTTGCCTCCATGTAACTATAATCATCAATTAGTATGTGCTCTAATCTCTCTCTCATTTCATTCTCTCTTCATTCATCCCTGTTTTTTTCCACCACTCCACTTTTGATCTTTGTTGCAGCCCCCTCTCTCATTGACCTCGTCTCTACCCCTCTATCACCTCTATACCTCTCTCTCCCTCTTTGTCTTCCACCATCTTTCCTTCTCTTACAATATCATGCCTGCGCCTGTGAGCCTGTTGTCATATGTTTTTCATCTTAAGTGAAACTTTAATGCTCTTAACACCATGCAATTGCCACCGTCTTTTGTAAGCCTGTAGCTGGAGCAATAAAACACAGGCAGCCCCACCCTGTGCTCTCAGTTTTGATCTCTTGAATGGTGGCCCTCAAACAAGAGAGCAGATTGCATGTATTTGCATATTTATTTTTTCCAAATGAAATGAGTCGCACAGGAAAGGTGTGTGTGTTGCTGCTTTCTGTATTGATTTATTTGTACCTAGTCCTACGTAAGCTTTGATGAGACCACATCAGCAGCTTGTATCAGAGGAACTGACAGCCAGAAACAAATAAAGAGGGCGCAGCAGGTCCTGATGCCTGCATAGGGAACATGATTAAAGCCCCTAAGATACTGTTAAGGCAGTGTGAAACTGGGTGGGTGGGGGCTCCAGGGCTTAAGACAGATGAGAAGGGGCTCTTCACAGATCTAAGGTAAGACCTGTTATCAATGACCATGATGACACTGTTATCAGGTGTGAAGCAGAAATGTTGCCAGCAAATCCTCTTTGTGCTGTGAAATCCGGACAATCCGTTGGAGGCCTCTGGTGGTGTGGAACCTAACCTCAAGCAGGGGACACAAACACAGATACACACACACACACAAGTACACACAAACACACTCTCTCTATCTTCTCTCTTCCTCTATCGCTCTCTCTCACACACACACACACACAAAACAAAAAAAACATGCACCCGATTTATCTATTCTGTCACCTGTTCAAGGACAGTGAGAGGACTGGGTAATAAGGGTCACAATAAAAGAGTTTTGTCTTGACCAGTGAAAGAAGAAAAACAGTGGACAGTGTATTTTCTGTTCTGGAAGCACGGCCTCCCTTCTTTGTGGTGCAGAAGCTCATCCGAGCCGGAGAGAGCTCCGAGGCTCGGGAAGATCCCAGCGACGACATTATTAGCACTCAAACTGGAGAAATGACCTGGAGGAAATACAAAAAGCTACCAGAGGCAGATTGGGAAGACGATACGATGAGTGAGAAGAGCCCTGAGGGTGTTGTGATGACCGGAGTAATTGGCTTTCCTCAGTTATGATAATCTGCATCAGTAATGCCGTGCCAGCATATTCCCAGGCTGCAGAGAGAGAAGGTCAGAGTTCCCCAAAGCTCCCTCCACTCTCTTCACAACAGCTATTGAATTCCCTCTCGCAAAACACACAAACTCTGTTTCTTCAAGTTCAATGGCTGAAGAGGATTGACGTCTCATCAGAAAAGCTTTTTTCTGCCTTTACTAAAACAGTGAAATTCAGTGTGCAGAGAAATGCTGACCATCAACCATTTGGCCTTCAACCAACAAGACAATGCAATCTGATTGATGAACGGCATTTAACAGATTCCAGCTTGGGTTTTACCTAATCCTGATCCCTCCTTACTGTTCCTTTAGCAAGGCATAGCATTCTTAAATGTGTGAAAATAATCCACTTTTCACTTCCGCTGACCAGTAGCCCCCTTTCCATTTATTCCACCACCTCCCGTATTTCCTCTACCCTCCTTCCCACGAAGCGTCCTGTCCATCATATTGGTGGCATACCAGAAATCCAGAGAGAAAGGTAATGGTTCGGGACCTTTGATCAATAACCTATCTTTATCTTAAGCTAGGGTAAGCCTAGGTTCAGCTCCAACACAGGGCCAAAGCTGTTCATTACATCTAGCTTACTTGTCACGGTGAATAATGGCCAACAGGACAGAGACACGAGCTGTGTTGTCAGAGTCCTGACTCCAAACAAGTTTCCTCTGTGCGAGTATGAACTGGTCAGAAGCACAAGCTGTGAGACAGACAGTGTCTGTGCTAGGATGTTTTTTATAGCCACACGTCTCCTGAGGAAATGTCAGTGTTTCACTGTTCACTATTAACATTGATGGCAGCTCTCAGAAACATGTTACACCAAAGCCAATTTATTTTAATGAGAGGATGCTCCAAAAATAAGATCATCAGGGGAAAGGACTTTAAAGCTTTTGTCTCAGTTAAGGAGAGAGGATCCCAGAGCCCCCAATTATAATGGAACAAATGTAAACCACTTTTCTTAATAGCGTGGAACATTTATAGTCGAGTCTAGGAGTTTAAAGGGGAACAGGCGAGTTTGAGGCAAAGCCGTCCTTGCTTTGTGTTTTAAAAACATAAAAATCTGACTTCCTATTTGATGGCTGGTATTGTTCACGGCCTCGACTTGTTCTGTAATTTCACACACTGATAACCTTTTATTAAGACCTCTGACTCCATCAAGAACCTGTTATGGAACCTCCTTGCACCGCCAACCCTCCAGAAGGTTGTCCTCTCTTTGTTGAGGTCCTGGATAAATTACAGCTTGGCCTTCTCAGTGTGTACTACAGGCACCCCAGCATGCCCTTAAATAAAGCCTGTTATGGTTTTTAAAAAGTGTTTAGAAGGGAAAAGATGCCAAAGAAACAAAGCCAAAACTGGCGAGTGAGTCATGGAGCTAACTAGGCTCATGTAGGATAATTAAGGCTAACAAGAATTGCAGTTGTTGCAGAACTGTGGGCTGCGGAGACCTTAAAGGGGAACA
The DNA here is from genome assembly GCA_900302605.1 of Rondeletia loricata. Taxonomy (NCBI): domain Eukaryota; kingdom Metazoa; phylum Chordata; class Actinopteri; order Beryciformes; family Rondeletiidae; genus Rondeletia; species Rondeletia loricata. The sequence continues at coordinate 6,781 of OMLI01031397.1, read as the reverse complement.
CCACCCGATGTAAAGATTCACACGTTACTCCTATGGCCTTGGACAGTGTAGTCGAAATTCATGAAGAAGAACGCGTCTCATCAAAACCTACAAACCACTTTTTCCATCTTTTCCATATTATCTTCAATGGAGCTGTCCATTTGTGGCTGCAGTACCTCACTTTGCTGTGATTTATTTATTGAATTTTTTTTTTTACTGCGTCTGTACATACATATCAGCATATATATATAGCAGCTAATGTTTACAGTGCACAGAAAAAACCACAGTACGCTCTTTGAACAGGCAGAGCTTGCAGGTAAATGCACATTACCCTCTGTCACACCCATTCACTGTATCTTCCATCCAGGTAAAAACGGGGAGAGAACGTTACTATGCCATATGGAAAAGAAGAGCTTCTGAAAATCACAGTTGTCCACACTGAATTGGCAGATGTGAAAAGCAGTGAAAGAAACCCACATCAAAACAACAACATCAACAGCACCCATTCATCACACCCAAAATACCAACTTTATTCATACATTTGTCATTACTGACAATTTTTCATTCCCTCTCACGTACGTAAACGCATTTCTTGCTAATAAAAAAAGACTCCTCACAAGTCTGAAGTAACAAATGTGAAATGATTATTAATGCCATGAGATCTAAGGATAGAGAATTCCAGCATGGCTCTCTGCTTCTTTGAAATCTGTCTCTGGCTAAAGAACGCATGTTCAGATCCAGGCTTAGACGTGCTCTCAAAGTGGGCTGAAAAGCTCCAGAGAGAATACTTGTATTTCTATGACAGATAGTCTTGCCAAGAGCGTATATTCCGTTAAAGTAGAAAATAAACCATGAGAGGAGGATGGAACCTTTTTCTTGAAAAAAATTTTTTGGAAATGTAAAGCTATTACAGAACTAAACAATATGCACAGCAGAAGCTCGCAGCAAAATAACAGCTTGTGCATTTTCTACGATTCTAGTTCTCTGGTTTAGATATATGGAGTATACCAAGAGCTGATTTGGATTTTGAGTTTAGATGGTTGTTGAGGGAACTTACAGGATGAAAGTGAGTCATAGTGAGACATGTGCTTAAGATTAAAGCATATCACTGCAGTTTATGTAATGTTGTACCTGAGAATACACAATTTTGTTAATCTGCAAACGTCTTGCAATATTTCCAGAAAACGCTTACATGTTTAGCTCCCGAATCCTTTCATTGTCATGTAGAAACTGTTCTGGTAGCTCACGTGGTTGCACGCAAATCAAAACATGCAGTGTAAGCCATACTGATGAATTCTGAATGTAAGTGCGGAGGCCAGAAACTTGTGTCTAGCACAGATCAGAGGACTCCCCTCTACAAACAGAAGATTACCAGAGAAAGTCAACATGCCCACACTGTAATGGAAGAGAGAGATAATACACCACAACACATCTGAGTCCATTCATCTTTCCTGGCTGCGCGGCAGGGAAACAGCAGTCCAGCAAGGCACAGACTCCACATCAGTTCCCCAGCATTGGATTAATCATACTAACTTTACCAGACCTGATCTATGCCTCACAAGCAACTCTCTAGTCCATTTCCTTTCCTGTAGCTGTGCCTCAGCCTGCATGCTTATCTCTGTGATGAAGTACCTCATCCCTTTAACAGGAAAGCAAGAAATAACTACTTATTTACTTCCTATTGGGAGCAGAAGATAGCTAAAGGTAGTGGAAAGGCGGAGTTTAACATGGTGCTTCTGTGCGGGGGGAAAAATGGTTCACCTGTGCTTTTCTTCTCCTTTTCTCCTCTCCAAACTGTTTTTTATTAAGAGAAAGAGAAGACCAAGGAGAAGGATACACTACACTGGGTACATACTGAATATTACAAGGGTCACCGGGGCCATGCTATTAACCTAACTGAGCACCAGGTAAAAATCCAAATGTTTTCATTAAGCAATTACACACCATATCCCATAATTCCACAATCCACAAGGGGAACGGGGAGCTGGGAGAGTGGGAGCTTTGTTAACTGGATCAGACGGTGAGCAGAATAGGATTTCTTAGTTGTTGTTCTCCATGGACTGCGACAGTACATTATATCTACAATCTGGATTGTGACCAACTGATCACTACACACTTGGCCGAGATAGGTACTTTAATCCATCTTTAGAGAGGGGTCGTTTGTGAGACCAGTCGGTCCGTTGTTTACAATTCCCCGTATTTACTGAGGCTGGAACTCTTGTCGGACAATGGGGTGATGGCACAGATTTGTTGAGTAAATGAGTCCCCGCTGACACATTTAAGACATGACAGCCCCAGTCAGGCTTTCATTCGCTCAAGGAACCAGCAGCCCTGTGCCAGTAGCAGACATCTGCCTGGAAGCTGGCAGATGCTCGGCGCAAAACAGACGCCCAAACATAACAAACGGCTCCCATCAGAATAGAATAACGAAACGATGAAAAGGCTTGAGGAATCAAATCAGGGTTTGACAACAATTCAAGTAATTCCAATATTTAATGGTTAGAAGTTTCATTGTTTTTGAGCAGAAAACCATTCCAAAGTCAAACCTGACTTCCCATTTATATGCCAACTAACCAATACAGGGAGGAATTTCACCAATATGATTTTGGAAGCAAAACTGAACACATGTGAAACGTATGCATTAACCAATCTATTACTGTATGATTAACACCTTGCATTCACCTCTTTTAACCTTTCTCAACTTATTACCATTTCTTACAGCTATCAGAAGTCACATCAAACCATTTATGATGAGAATTTCTCTTTACAGGGCAGCAGATCTATTCTTTGGGTGGTTTTAAACCATAATTGTTAAGCATATGGGCTGGCCTTCATGAAAAAATTCTAAAGTAATCAATAATACATTTTAATTTAAGTAACCTGTAACAGATCACTTTTCACTGACAGCCATTTTCTAATTAGCTCAGATTACATTTTGATAGCAATCCTCCCAGCACTGGGGATCATCCTCAATGCATAATTTCAAAAATCCGTCTTAAGATATGAAAATATGACGACAATAAATGCATGGTTATTTGTTAAGACTGCCTTGATATTCTGTGCCACAGAGGCATCATAGCTGACAGTCTCTGCCCTGGTTGCAGGGGTCAGCATCCTAGACAGAGCAGCTTCACTCCTGTTATTTATGAGAGGGCTGGGAGCCAGTGCACCTTGTTTAACAGCCATTAACATACATCAGGCATCCACTGAGTCCTAGCCAAGGATGCAGTTTGGCAGCACCTGTACGATGCCTGAATCTCACCAACAAAAAGAGTAAAAAATAAATAAATGTCACCAACTGAAGAGGAAAAGGAAACTGGTGAAAAGGCATAAATCATTCCTGACTACAGTGTTGAGGTAACAAGTAAGAAAGAAAGAGGGGTAAGAAGGGGGAAATATCGTTTAAAAAAACAAGTAACTTATTTTAAAAAAGACATTGCTGTATGTAACTGATGACAGTGAAAAATCAACTCATTCAGTTACACGATAAAAGAAAAAGTAATCTGGGAACTACAGTAAATCTTAAATCTTTACCTACAACATATTTACTAGTGAAACAGCCATGTAGGGTATGAAATAGCCCTGAAAGACCCTAAAGTGTTTACATGATGGAAGACTTTTACATAAATCAATAGCAGAGAAGCATATTGCATCATGGAAAAAAATCATCACCAGTTTTTCTCGTAAAAATATATTTTCTCATAATTACGCAATCCCTTCTCATTTTTATGAGAAAAGGATCATGAGTCTGAAGTTGGTTTTCGATTTGCAGTGCCTTATTCACAAGTAAAGGGTAATATAATAAAGAAAACTTAAATACGTTTCTAACCCCGTAAAACATGTCAATACACAAAAATTTGTTAGTTACAATTTCCTATCGCAAGCAAAGCAGATCTCGTAAAAATGAATAAAATGCAATACCAGAAGAAAAGAAAAGCAGTGAGACTGCTAAATAATTCCTGCGAGGATTAGTTAGTGTCCAAAAATCACAGCAATAGGCCTATGTATGTAAACTTGAGAAATAAAGGGTGAGGGGAATCCAAATTACAATGTTAAGGGTTTGGAGCCTGAAGGGCTTAAGTGGCATTTTGCCTTTCCCATATCAAACAAGTCCAGATTCTGTCCCACGGTGCCATTTGTGGCGATGACATATAGACCTAATTAATAAGCAGTTTATTAGAATGTGATCTCAGCTCTCTGGTTCCAGAGTTGATCAGCCTTTTTAATCTCTTGTATGGAGAATACAGCAGGCCCTAATGTTAGGCTATTTGGCTTGTTATTTAACGCTAGTAACTGAACCATTAGCGAGCATGCTGTGGCTGAAATCATATTACATACACATCAAAGCACTGCTTATGCAACAATGTGATTTATGTTCTTACGATTTAGACTTAGAAAGATTTAGCAATGCATATCGCCATGCATCACTGTATCACAGCAGCCCATGCAAACTAACAGACGAAGAACGCAGCAGCACGTACTCTTGATGTGTGACATCATCTGCATATGAGAAGAGGATTATGTCAGTGTTGTGAAAAACTACTGCTACTGTAAAATGTTTTAAAAAGGTTGATAGTTAAGGTTACATTTTCACCATATTACAACTTTTACTTCCTTTTATTAATTACAAAACTGCTCAATAAAGACCAGACTTGACTTGTAGACGTTTGAGGGCGCCCAAGTAGGAGTGAAGTGTCTGCCCCTGATTTACTAACCTGAATTGGATTATATAAAAACGGTGGTGATGTTGCCATGGCAACAAAGCATTAGATCTATTTTGTGCTGAAGCATGTTACTAAGGTCATGGCCATTCGTGTATTATGCTACAACACCACAAAGCAAGGAGAAAGGCATGTGAAGAACAACAAGTTGGAGGCGTTGTGAGGGGTTTGAAGGAGAGCGTACTGTGTGATCTACAGAAAACAGGTTCTTCTTAAGAACTCATGTCAGTGAAGAAAGATTCTCAGTCAAAGGTAATAGATGTGTACGGATGGGTGGATGTTTCAATACTTAATGCCAAGTCCAGTTTTTTAAATTTTCCTGAACCTTTGATTCATGAGACTCCTAACAAAAGCAATTATCGTCTATGGAAGGAAGCATGAAAAAGTCTTATAAAGAGGGGCTCAGGTGACAGTCTGGAAGTCTTGAGTCAAATTCGAGCCTACTGTATGTCTTAGCTCATTATATTAAAATAATACACATTTTTCCCCAGCAGGAGATACCAGCCATCTCTCATTTCTGCAAAGAATGAGCATATGTCCTCACTTAACCAGCCCTGGGTGTGTTCTTTCAAGGCTCAGACCTGAACGCAGCCTTTAACTTGAGAAGCAATTAGCCTATTCTGCCTTTCATTGTTAGCTCAGAATTTAACGAATCATTACCTCCTTTCATTACGCACTGAAACCTGCTCCCTATCTAACGAGAGGTGTGAGCTGATAATATTGTTGTGGGAATGTGCATCAGGGGCTGCTACTACTCTGATGAATAGAATATAATACTTTATTGTCATTGTACAACAGTACAAAGAAATTCAAGTTGTGACTCCCTGAGTGATAACTTGAATTTCGTTGTACCGTTGTACAATGACAATAAAGTATTCTATTATTTTCTATTCATCAGAGTAGTAGCAGCCCCTGATGCACATTCCCACAACAATATTATCAGCTCACACCTCTCGTTAGATAGGGAGCAGGTTTCAGTGCATAATGAAAGGAGGTAATGATTTGTTAAGATGAATCGACGTTACCAAATATGAGTAATTGTTTGCACCGGTGCCAGAACAACAGACACTACTTGGGACACTGGAGAGCAGAGAGCTGAGAGCAGGCGGCTATGTTACTGAATCACACTCACTGCTCACACCTGTGCCTGCCAGTTGTAAAGGGACTCATGGCAATGACAAAATACTGTCCAGATCCAAGAGAGTGGGAACTGGGCCAAGAAGAAAGAGGAAAAGATAAGGAAAGAGGAAAAAATAACACTTAAAAAACAGGTATGTGCGATGTACCTTGTATTTCTAGGCCATATTGTTGTTTGGTGGTGTATTTTTCTTATCCCTGCAGTTTGATATCAGAAAATGTTTCAGCTATCTAAAACATGAACGGTAAACGTCAGGTTTTGGTGTCAGTCCCTCAGAATCAAAGAGTAAGGGCTTCTTTCTAGAGCCGCCATTTTGCACCGACGTTCAACAATCATACATGGAGAAATCCATAGTAGAAGAGGCAGAGATACCACTTTCTACACCCAAAAAGTAAATTACAACACTTCATCTCAAAGACAAAGCTCAGGCTGCAGGAAAATCTGATTAATTTTTCAAATCTGAACTTTAAAGGCCCTATATGTAAATTAAGCGTTTTTTTATTGCCAATGAGTGAATTCTCCGTAACTAATGAGAACTAATGAGACCAGCCTTGTCTCTCTCTGTTCAGCCGTTCAGTCTCTGTATGAGCAGGAATGTGGAGGACTCGGGCCGAGTTTTCGCGGCAAATGTACCGGATGTGACGTTATGCATGTTCCCGAGCCTGCCTCTCACACACACACACACACACACGGGGCACGCACGAGCCAGGAGCACATGTCATGTCAGAGACTGACTGCAGTTCCCCTAACGGCCACCGGTGTCAGTAAGAGTAACAATTTACATATAGGGCCTTTAAGGTTCACATTGTAAATTACAAATGACGATCGGATTTGAGAGGAGGCATGAAACCTCTGTTTGTCCAGGTGGCTTTGTTTTCTTGCTGGCTCTTCTGTCAGGATCTGCCCTTCAGCCCCTCTCCAGTTGCCCCTCATCTGCCCTTCC
>OMLI01031394.1:0-27457 GCA_900302605.1 Rondeletia loricata | reverse complement strand
CCTTAACAAGACAAAACAAAAAGTGGAAGATAAAAAAGAACTTATTGGAAGTGATTAATCGCAATGAGATCACACTGAACTCTGCCATTTCTGTGGTCCAAATGCATGGGATTGAGCAGCGGCATCTCTTCCATGGGTTCCAGTTGGTCCCTCTCCCTCCTCAGTTTGGCCACATTGTGCAGCACCGCACAGGCATGTTCTGTCTGGAGCCACCCTGAGATGACGCAGACAGTTAAAACGGGACTTTATCTGCCCAAATGCCATCTCAATGTAATTCATCAGTTGGGTCTATGGGTGGCAGGCATATCTCCTGTCCCCAAGCAGCATCCCAGATATTTCCCCTATAGGGTATAGAAGGGGGAATGTTAGATAATTCAAATGGGCTATAGGCATCCCGTGGTCATTCTTTATAAAGCTTCAGGCCACTTCGCCTACACTAGATACTTCTTTTATATATATATTTTACATATCATATTCATTATGAAAGTGGCTTCTGTAGCCTAGGTCTACAAAAGGTGGATTTTTGTTCAACCTGAAGCCTACCTTGCGCAAGCCTCTGGGCAACTGTGGATGTTCTAAAGATGTGCAAGTCATGGGCCGAGCCGGGCCGAGCCGGGCCATTTGGCCACTATGTTGGTCAGGAGGCAATCAGAGTTGCAGATCATCTATAGAAATTGTGAAATAATTACCATGTAACCAGATAACTGTGGTACAATTAACAGTGCAAAACATTTTTTTGTGGGCTAAAGGTTAGTGCGTAGGCTATTTGGTTATGTTGACAGTGCGTGTATGGTAGGCTGAACCCATTTGGCTACCTGTACATTGATGCTGTGGAAATATTTCAGATTGATATCATCTCCCTCCAGAGGTCCTGGGGGTGAATTTATCCGAACATGGGTGCAATCCACAGCACCAATAACGTTTGGGAACCCTAATATGAAAAACATTTATATGAAAAATGTGTCATTTCTGCTTCCCAGACATGAAAGCACTATAAATAAATACAAACTATTAAATAGATTACCTGCAATTCTATAAAAACCTTGTTTGATGTGCTGTACATCTTGGTGGCCAGGGAACGTAATAAAGACATTTAGAAGTGTTTTCAGGGCAAGGCACATTTTATGCACAGCTCGGCACACAGTGGCTTTGCTAAGGTTCTCAGCATCCTACAGTGTACAGAAAAGTGCCACTTGCCACAAAACGCAACCCAATGCACACCATTTGCACTACACTAATCGACTGGCTGCGATGCGTGTTGTTTGCAACTTCTGCCTCGTGCAAATCGCAAATATTGATTATTCCCTACCGGGACAATCTATAGCGTTCGTACAGGTGCTCTTCTGAGAAACTGAGTGGATCAACTCTATCTCGGAACTCCCTCTCCTCTAAAAGCTCTTCTAGTTATTTCTCCCCCCTCATCTACGGGATTGTCTAAGAACGGACACGCCATGATCGAAACAGACCCAGTCAAAACACATTCGTTTTTATACTGTTTCAGAACTGCTTTTTTGACATATAATACACATAAAAACCAGACAAAAACATGAATTGTAAATGGTTTAAAAATATTATGACATAAAAATGCTTACATTTGTTTTAACATAAACTGCAAATAAAAACAAACAAACAACGCAAAATAATTACTTGACAAAAACGTCTGGAACGTTTTCCTTCTAAGCCAGTGGTCCGCCTGAGTCGGTGTCACTGTAACACCGGCTGGATATTTGGGAATAAGTCTAGCTTGAACCCTAATTGTAAACCTCCTTGCTTGAACCACGGTAAGCTGCTCCCGACCAGGCTAGCCCGAAAGCATATGTTGCCGTAGTAACTTAACTGGCATCTAGTCAAGCTTGCTTCGTGAAACCGAGTTATCCGAGAACTTATCCAGACGTGCTGAAATAAGCCAGGCTTACAGCTGGCCCCACTGGTGATTGCAAAGTGTTTTATAAAAATCACACCCAGGTGGTGAAGTAAGCGGTGCACGTGACGCATGGGCTACTCCTGATTGGCCGAAATCTCATGTTACGAACGGACACACGGACACACATCACGTATAGAAGCGGCTGCACCGCGGCATCTCTGTGATACATGATTAAAGTAATAATCTGTGACATTGTCATATAAATAAATGTCCATTTTGCTACTTTGCAGCAGCAACAGCTTTTTTTTTAAGAAGAAGAAGAAGAAGAAGAAGAACAACAACAACAACAACAACAACTAGGTAGCGATGAGCAGCGATAGCCATCATTACAGATGAACAACTCTTACAATTTTAGAGCCACTCTTGACAGCGGAGACAGTCAAATATGGAGTCACATATAACATATTACATAACTAACACCATGACTAACAAAAATACTAAATGATGGGAATCTAGCCACAGGGGACAAGTGTGTCATCGCTGCACAAATTCTGATCCAACTGGTGATAATAAACCAGGATGAGTGTCTGCATGAATGTTGGATGTTTGAGGAAATGTTTGGGTGGGTGAGAGCGACTATGTTATTGCATGTGGGCTATTAATGTTTCGATGAATTAGAACCATGCACCTAACATCTAACATCTCAGCACTGATCATATACACTCATCTAGATTTATACCACAGTGACACACCACCTGTACTTTAGCTTCCAGCTCCCAATGTGTCACCAGGTTTATGGAACAGTCAAGCCAACACTTTTTTAGAAAATGTTTGGACATTTAACACATCCTGTTCTGCCGTGTGTCTCTTCGGCCTCTTGTTGTAAAGTCGGCTCGTTCTCCGTAACAACTTGGACAAGGTGGCTGTTTATTCTTCCCGTCTGATTGGCTCGGACATGAAGGGATACGCTGCGTGCTGACGTTAGCCTCTCATGCAGATCTTCAACATCAGGAGCAGAAATGAGGCTGAAAATAAACACGACCGTTGGTGCACCTCACTAACTCGCAGAAGGGAGGAGGGGTGATTAACCTGATGACACATAGAGTTAATGGGCACTACCTCCACAGGCATTTCCTGCCAGGACAGCAGTGAACTACCACAGTCCCAGAGGAGCCGTACAGCACACATGCAATCCTGGACAACTGAGGTGGGGAAAAAAACAGACCTCGTTTCTGGGCTTTCCTTTCCTTTGACTGACATTAGCCATAAATAAACCATGTGTCACACATTATTTAACAGTGTATGTGAGGGGGCCTTTTGATGACCATATGGTTTCAGTTGGATCCGGCCCAGATTGGGAGGCTTCTGGCACAGATGACACATCAAACACGCAACATTGGCCAGACAGGGTTTTGCTGGGTGAGAACTGCAGACCAGAACACCACGGGCAAAGAGAGACTTCCATTCACAACACCATCCACCCAAAGGGATGCTGTGTAGAGAAGCGAGAAAACTGGATTAATGTAACAAACAATCTTAGTCCAACATTTGTGCTTTAAGTTTGGATACGTCCATTAACCCCAAAAAGAAACAGATGAATTATGCTTTTGAGGCTTTTGCTCTCTTCTTCGCTGATGATGACGAATGTTGTTGGCAGATATGAGCCAGACCCACAGCAGCACGTCTCTGGCTAATGGTTTCTCTGCTAATCACCGGAGGAATGTTTCTCTCGACTCCCCAGACAGTGCCAGTAACTGAGTCTGATTAGGCTATCTGAGGTGGCCAGACCTCCCCTTCATTTCAAGGGTAACCGAACAGGCAGAGATGCTGAGGAAACCTCACAAACGATGAACAAATCCATCCATAATGAATCATTTGAATAGATAAAACTATGATAAGGAAAAATGCTCAGCAGTAAGGTATCATAACTGCTCTTATCCGTCCCAGAGCAAAAATCTAGACGTCGTAAATAACAAAGCAGACTTTTTGCTTGGCCTTTGCAGGGGGCAACAGTCATCAGCTCACCAGGGTGTCTTGTCAGAGCCTCACAAAGAGTGAGACCTCCGTTTGGCCACTCCTTTTCCTTGATTGTATTGTTTTGGCAGATTTTATGAACTGCCTTGTTGACAGCAGACACGGAGTAAAGGCTTTGTCCGTTCCAATCGCTGTCCGCCTCCTCTTTCTCTCTTTTTGGCCCTGCGTCACGCTGCTGCAGGCGTTGTTTACACAGACACATTCTCCGGGACCGTACGAAGGCTTCCTGCTGTCAGCTCTGTGGATGGCTTGTCTCAGAGGAAACGCCTCCCCCTTTAGCCCGAGCCGCACACAGAGGACCGGCCGATGCATCGCAATAGAGATGTTTCATACAACCTCACCACACATTCACTCTTTCCTGAAAGACTTCCAAAACCTCTGCAATCCACCCATTCACTTTTGACAGTAACCTGGGAACTTCCATGCCCTAATTGCTATATTTAGACTTAGTCATTTGGAAATGTCTGTCTTTTTCATCTAGAGTAAAAGCAGCATAGAGGCAGAAAGCATCTGTTTTGGTAATGCTGTTACTATACTGAGAGGAGAGGTGATCCTTATACGAGCTGCCAACTGGGGAAAAAAACCTTCATGTCAGTCTCCTGGAGGTAATTGCGATTAATTGCGGAAGTGTGTCAACAATGGCAGCAAACATTGCAGTGAATCCACTGATGTCGGCAGTCCAAGGTAATTAAAATCTAAATGATCAGTTCTATTCAGACTAATTCAATCAAGTAGGCTTAAGGAAAGCGAGCAATATCTGCTGCAGTTTGTTTAACATTGATCTTAAAGTAACTTGTTAACGACAACAATTGACCGTATAATTGCCATCTTAGACGTGAGCGTTCGTTCCAGTGAATGCCTCCGAGTTGCAGCAACGAGATGTCATCCCGTTCTTCCGATATGACGTGAATGCAGCATAGGTTACATGTATCGGGGTGGGGGGGCCCACCGGGACATCTTGTCAGTGGGCCCAGAGTTTCTAGCAGCGCCCCTGAGTTCACCTCTGTGAACACGAGAAGGTTTCAGCACTTAAGGCTTCAAACTCGTCAAACGGCAGGGGGGGAAATAAACTCTGAACTGGTCTCTGAGGTGACAGGGTTACAGAACAGGTTGAACCCGAGATGCTCCGTTACACCCCCCGCTATCCTGGAGATCAGAGGAGGATCCAGTCAGGAGGAAGACGTGATGGATTTTCTGTCCGTGCTCTCCAGAGGAGCGGTGTACTGGAAGTGAATGATGTGGACGACTTCACCCAGCTTCATCTGTGGGGAAATGTGCTCACTAACGTCGGGTTTGCTGAGCATCAAACCGCTGGGGCTTGAGGTGACGCGGGTGTTTCAGAGGGTAAACACAACAGCCAGAGGTCAGACGTGGCACTTGATTTGGAGGTTAGAAGCAACAGAGGTGAAGACAGAACATGGCTCTGTTTTGGATTCTACTCTACAAATATGAGGACAATTTTCTCATTCCATGAAACAGACAAACCAGGAGTTTCCAGGTGAAAGTTATGATGGCTTATGGTTTTTTACATATTAATCCACCTCAGTCATGATGAGGAGATGTAGATGAAAGGAATATGGGAACTTAAAATAAATATCTTTAAGCCTTGAGACAGATGCCAAATGCCAGTTTTCTTGTATTTTTAGCAATAGAGTATCAAGTATTGTCACTTTCACAGTGACACTTTACATTAGCATTAACTTTAGAATGGCCTTTTGGGCAGTCCTTAAATATGTCTTCTTTACCGTGACATTAGGAAAGCTGAGAGGGTTACAATATAGGGTAAACACAGGGGTACAGCAGGGCTACATATGGTTCAGGAGGTGGGGGTCTTAACCACTACACCATCTCTGGGGACTTGAACTTTTAAAAGCATGTAATTACATGAGCCCTGTTAATTGGGTGACCTTTTCCGCTTGCCTGGAAATACGGCTGTACTGTATATATACCCTTGCAACTGCATGGGTTCAGTCGTAGGTCACGCTTTTCTCTCCCCTTCCCCTGCCTCTCTTCACGGCATGCTATCTAATTATGAAGGTAATACTGAAGGTAGCGATAAATAAAGCGATTATCCTGACTGCACATTCAAACTGTTTTTTAAAATCAATTTTTTAGCCTCATTCTGAATAACAAACCACTGCCACCGCCTTTCTTGAAACGTTATTCCTAAACCTAAAACATGTAAGGAGAAATATATTGGGTTTCACCTGAAATTTATAAGCCGATCCATCTTAGGGAAACCTGCGTACTTTTGCTAAAGGCCATTTCTGTCATCTTTCATTCTCTTCCAAAGCAGGCCCACCCAGATGCAGAGCAGCACTGCAGCTCTGCCTGGGCACCATAGGATGGTTTGTGTTTGTGGGAAATGAGTTTACCTGAAGCTAATGTCAAACAGAGTCCCAGCGGAAATTAGCCGTCAAGGAGCCGTCATGCAGGGAAAGTGTGATAATTGGAGGCGGCTGAGTTTCATCTTCCACTACAGGAGCCAGTAATGAGCCATCAATCTCCTCCACTAGTTTAACAGGGGATCAGTGCCTAAAAAGGTAACGGCCGAGCATCTGTCATAGAAAACTTCTCTTTCCCTAATCTTAATTGTCTGTAAATTACTAATTGAGTAGGCCGGATTTCTTGTTTATAAAATAGTTTTAGTCACAGATAAAAAGCTGCTGACTGTTGTGATGTGAAACAAACAGCACGGTTTGTTGACTAATGGCAATCTTCTCTCTCCTCTGGCTTCATTGGTGGTAATATATTTTCTTTATATCAGTAGAAATGAAATTTGTGCCCCTGAATATGCCTCATAAATGATCTTCTCATCGTCTCTACCAATACTTCAGCAAATAATATCCTATCGACATTGCAAAGACGCTCTCTCTGTTTCATTGTGTTTATTCCCTTGACCTTTGAGTTATTTCAATAATCCTGATTGCTTTTTAGACAACTTCTGCTCTCCAAGGATCTTGCAGCCAGTCGCATTGTGGAAGCCTTTTGCCAGTCACCGCCACAACCAGGTAATGCCAAGGGATGGTCTCAATTTCAGTTACCATGGCGACAACATCACGGAAACGGGCAGCCTGTCCTATTTTTTATGGAGCGTTGGCTGTCTGCCATCCTCAAGCGTCGTAGCAATATTTGCCCCAGACACAAGAGAGACGGGACAGAGAGGAGAGGCGTGACAGAATGGCGAGAATAAAACCTCTTCAGCGACGAACACAGAAGGTTTTGTGCATTAGCAGTCTGAGGTGATCGCAGACTGAAAGACAATTAATTAATGTTTGGAGAGTTATTTGTGAAAGTATCGGGACAATTTTGTAGAACTGATTCTTATTGCTGTAAATGCTGTTGTGAATAAAAAGTTGCATTCCTGATTAAAATATGTAGATGAGGTGAGAATGCCATTTTTCTTTTTTATTTGGGTGTTATCAGTTTTTGTGTTCAATTTGCCATATTACATGTGTTAAGAGGTATTTTGACTAATAGCCAACATTTTAAATAAAGTCATAATAGTTCAAAGTGTGCACTGCAACAGCTTTTGGGCAACAGTAGCTTAGGGAAGCGGGCTTGTGGCCAGAAAGGTCAGTGGCCTCAATATCTGGACCAAGTAAGAAAATCTGACAAGGGATATGATGCCCTTGGGCAAGGCACTTAAAGAAAGGGGAATGAAGTAAGCTATGACCTTTATCAACCTCTATCAGCGACCAGTAGGAATTGCAAGAGCATCGATATTTCCTCCCACACAAGTCTCTGGCAGAGCTGAAAATGCAAGTAGATGGGGGAGAGTGTTTTGAAATTCCAGTGGGTGGGGAGTTTTTGTTCCCAAACAGAGTACGGACAGGAAAGTGAGTTTGAAAGCCAGAAATCTGAGCACCTGGCCAAGTAATCGTTGAGTCATTAGTATTGATCGCCAACCTTATAAACCCCACGCAGAATATTATGCCCATTTTGTGCTATGGGGCAGTAAAAACCTGACTTATTGCCCTTTTAAGTCTTAATTCCTCCAGTGTAGCTGCTCAGTAGCTTGTGGTTTTAATGGGCAGCTCCCAGTTATGAAAGTGTGTGTGAATGAGAAACAGGGCAGTGCTGGAAAACTTTCCCTACATAATTACATGTCAAAAAAATGACATTTGGCTGTCAGCATATAGACACATTTCAGGAACTTAGAGCAATAGGACCTACTGTCCCTCTGCTGTCCCAGTTATTTTCTATGCTAACTGTAGATTATGGCCTTCTGCAATGAGGGGTGCGGTATAGGCTTAGAGAAACGATTTCAAGGATGAGTAGAGAAGGTGACGAATACATCAGGACACTCCTGTGTAATCATCAATATGCACAGCTCTGGGCCTGGCATTTGACTTAGTCCAGGTGACAACCTTCAGTTGACTCCGAGCCGATGGCCAATGAGCTCGGCCGCCTGTCTCTGCAGGGTAAACAACCACATATATCATGGTTGAGGGGTCATATCTGGCATGCATCAAACAGGCTTGCCTTCACGCTTTACATGCTACTTGAGAGAGTCTATTAATTCCTGCCAACAATGAGTTTGTGTGACGTGATTAGATATGAATTGTCACCATAAGAGAAAATCACGGCAGCAAGGAAAATCCCCTTGAATGTGTAAAGCAGTGCGGCAACAGGACAATTGTCTCCAATCACCTTGGAAGGTAAGAGCATACCAATGAGGCAATGGTGCACATCTTAGAAAAAAATTGGCTAAAATCAATACAGCTTGCGATGGGAAGTGGAAGAATACTTTTCTGTAACATCTGTGAGAGTGAACTTAATGTTTTTTCACCAAGATGAGCTTTCTGATAGATTAAATAACAGAACGTGAAGGACGTCTAAGTCTGTTCTGGCAGTCTGCAATATAATTTTTTCTATATTTTTCATTGCATTCCAAAAACAAATACCTGGGTAAAATACAGGAGGGTGTAATACAAGGTGTCGCCTATGGCTTGGCTGGCGTTGAACTCACATGCAGAATGCTTCAGTATGAGGACAAATAAAAGAGAGGGCAGACCAGACAGCCTGTAGATAATATTCCCCAGCTACTGTAGCTAGTAAACCATTTATCCCGTCACGTAAGATAATCAGTCATGGCTAGTGTTGGGCATAAAATGCTAACAAAACTTGGCTACTCTCCATCATCTTCTTCATAAGTCAAAAATCCCCAAATACAAGGTTTTAATATCCCTCTTGGCTCAGTGAAAGAGACGGAAGACACTGAATGAATGTGCTTGAAGAGTCAAACTGAGCTATTTTCAACGAAACCCCAGTGGACGTGCTGTGGGGGTTTTGATGGACCGGCCTTTGGGAATGTTGGTGTCGTCAGAGTGCCTCTGAGAGGAGGGTTGGCTGGTCACGACTCGCTGTGCGTGCCCAGCCAGGCGAGCAGTGCATTGGGGCAGCAATGGACGTGAGGACTGTGCTAAATGTGGGGCGGCGGGGCGCTGTGTGATGTGAATACTCAGCAGACAGATGCACTGGTAAGGTGAAGACAAAGACCTCATCGTAGCACACCTAGAGTTTGCTTTCTTTGGTCCAAACCACAGTGGAAAAGTTTCCTTTGTTGCATGTTTGTATTTGGTTCGTTTAGGTTCACGCTGCCCAATTGCAAGTGAACCAGGGCTCATAAAGGAAAGTCACATGGACTCACAAGTAGCTTGTTTATTGGACAGAGTTTTGGTGACCTGTCATCCCGTGAGGTTCCAGTCCCTGTATCTTGAGCTAAGCACCATAATATCTCTTCTCTGGTGTTCATACCAGTTAAGAACACATTAAGAAATAGCTGAATATGAGCAAGGATGGATGTATACATCTGCCTTCAACTCCGACAACCTAGGTTTGATTCCTGACTCACGGCAATACGTTTTCTACTAAGAGTGACATTTTCATTTTTAACAAGTGTTTCTTATTTAACCATTACCTGTTTTAGTTGCCTAACCCTAACCTTAACCTTAACCAAAACCAAAGTTGCTTTACTTGGTTAAACTGAACCGTTAGCTAACCTTTTCACACACAGGAGAAAATGGCGTGTCCAATTCGTGCTATTGTCACATAATCCTTCTTGACGGAGCAACGTAATGTTCACAGGATTTGTGCCCACAACACGCAATCTGAGTTTGTGCTCATTTCACAAGAGACTGGGTTTTATCTTAAAGTAGTAAATCCACCTAATAATGACTGCAGAAATCAGCTCAAGAAGTTCTATGTTCAAACCCTAGTGAAGACTTTCTGTGGTGGTGAAATAGTTTTGTTTGATGTTATTCATTGGATAATTTGAAGGTTTAAGGATTGGCACATAGAGGTCCAAAACGATGTGTGATAAAATTGTCTAAATGATCAGTGTTCTTGTGCCCAGTCTACTTCTACCATGCTACTCATTTAGCTTAATCAACTTGCAGCTGAAGGATGTGCTCGGCTTATCAAACGGGTAATTACTATTCAGAAACAATGTCTTGGTGGTTCTACGGTACACATGTCTAAAGGGCGTGGAAAACTTCTTTATACAAGTTAGATAAGTGCTACATTCTTTTTAAACTGACTGGAAACTCCTTAGTCATGAACACTGATGCAGTTCCAAACTAATGATGAAATGTACTTTGTTTAGTGTACATGATTTAAATGTGAATGCACTTTTCTTACCCAAATATAATACAAAATATTATATATATTACAAAAGCTTCAAACTATGATAAACTGCCTGATGAATTGACTGGCTGCATTTCTGGTGAGGCAGCTATAGGTCAGATTTCAGGCATGGCAAGGGATCCATTGTTACTTTAGATATTATACGACTCCAAGGTTACATATCACCTGCTTTATTTCATTGTGTGTAATTCATACCATGTATTCTGACGACAATGCGTTCCTGATGAAGATGGAGATGATTCTTTAGACCCCATTACTTCTGCCTCTGATGTCTGAATCGATGTAACTTAATCACTTGCATTGGCAATAGCGACCACGGTAGTATTGATCCTTTCTCTGTTGATTGGTGAGGCGCTACCCGAATAATGAGCACGGTAAATGGCGTAGGAGTCAAGTCAGTCATCGAGGCATCACGTAACATTAAATAACCACTTGACACGTGACATTTATTCACGACAGTTTAATAATAGCTACATTTTGATACAAAAGACCATAATTACAGTGGTAGTGAAGTACAGTATGGATGAACACATACAGTAAGCGTCCAACTCTCTCCAAAAACACTGCAACAGCTTTAGAACTGACAGCTCAGGATATGCAGAGCTTATCGCTGCAGTCGGGTAGAAAACACGTATTTGCAAAAAGGAACTTTTTCAGGAGTGAAGGAAGGAATGTTTCTTTTCTCACTGATACCCATGTGTTATTGGAAAAATACAATAGGGGTTTAACAGGTTCAAGGGAAAAAAACTAAAAAACTAAAATGACCATGTAAACCTTCAATTCAAGTAAGAAAAGGAAAAACACCAATATTTGTGTTATGTGGTTTTTACCCAACAACAGTGCTACAATACAAACTTTAGTCATCATCTTGGGGAAGAAGAATTACTCTATTGGAGACTATTGTTTGGACAGTTCAGACCACAGAACTTGAATGGATAGAACGGTCCTTCCACTGTACAACATGGTAATTTGGCTAGTACAGCATAATAAGGCGATTATGGAATGTTAAGGGTTTGTTGCTATGGTGACAACGCAAGTCTGTGCATTAAGGCCGTAAAGTCTGTCACACTTGCTTGAGAACTGTGCAGATGTGTCTGTTGCACTAGCGCTTAGCAAACTGTCACAACTCAACTGAAAGCTGACGTTAGCGACGAGGTTAACGTAGCATTATCAAAGATTGTACTTCTCTCGCTAGCTCTTCTACTCAACATTAGCATATTAGCAATCTATATGGCAGCAAGGCAAAGGAAAAGGTCCTCATTGGTCCTTGCTGCAAAACCTCTCGCCTCTTGCCGTAAGTCGGTTAATACGAACGGTACACATAAAAATGGCCGCCGCTCCGACCATCCAGGAACGTTGATTTGAATGGGAATGACCGTTCTATCCATTCAAGTTCTGTGGTTCAGACACATCCACTTCAAAGCAAAAGTCCATCAGCGGTTTAGACAAGAAACCTGACAGGCTCAGTCAACTTGTAGCCTAAGCTACCTGTATACTTATGCAGTTCAATACACGGTGAGCTTCTTTATATTGTAACTGTGCCGCGAGGGCAAGGATATTCTCTAATCAGCATATCATTAACCCCATTTTTATGAGTCATCCATCTCCCAGTTAAATTAATCAAAGTCAGCATTGAACCACTTGATAACACAAACTAACGGTAACGTGCGTCATCGGTTACACCATCAAAAGGACATTGTATCCCGTGACTTCATCATTCTGTGACCGAGACAGGCAGACTACTGGCCATTCACAAAACAGTGACTTTATGAATGCACTGTCTGTGACCTGCAGGGTCCCACAAACGCATCAGGGATTTGGGGACATTTCCTTATGGCCTCTCAGCCCCGACATTACACCTAATGGGCGAGCTCACGGTCCGCTGTCATTTGGGGAGTGACTTTGAATGTCCTGTCTCTAGGCTGAAAGGAAAGGAAACTGCCTACTCTTACAAGATGACTGATAGGAACAAATTGAAACAAATTATTACAATAGTAGGTAACATAAAGGGGGAATAAGTAAGATTTGTACTGCCCCATAGAACAAAATGACCATGATATATCTGCAGGGCGTTGATCAATACCAATGACTCAATATTTACCAGGTGGTGAGATTTCTGGCTTTCAAAACTCACTTTCTGGCCCATAGCCCCCCAACCCCCCAAACACACACACACCCAAACACACACACACACACACACCTACTCTCCATTAATACATTGAGCGAGCGGCGTCAGAAGACATTTCATCTACGAAGGCTAAAAAGCCTCGTTCTCAATCCAGAAAAGCAAATGACAAAGCAGTATTATTATTCCAGTATTTAGCATGGTGATATTATTAGCTCTTCACTCGATGTTTCCGTTTGGATCTCTGCTCTAGCTTACTCGTCTCTGTTGTGAAAATGTGACTTTATTATTTGTGTCAATGAGAAGCCACCGCAATTCAAGGGGTCAGGAGGGGTGGGGGGGGGCTTTGCCAGAGGTAAGTTCTATCAATGTTGTTGTAATTCCCACTGGTCACCAATAGAGGTCAATAAAGGTCGTAAAACACTAAATGCCCCTTTAAGTGCTTTGGTTAACAAAACACTTTTACAGTCTGGGTCCTCTATGTTTTAGAGATGGTGAATGATGAATTTAAGCTCAGAAAATGGAAAAGTCACATTTTGGGAATAAAATAACTGGGGTGATTATTCCCTGTGAGGCAGCTGTGTGTGTTGTGGCGTCATTAGCTGTGTGTGTGTGTGTGTGGCATCTGTGTGTTGCTAGCCAGGTGGGCTGGCAGACATAAAGCAGGTGCGCTGCCGAGGGAACATGAGGATCGGAGCAGGGAGATGCATCGCTATGGCAACAGGCAACTTTCACCCAGAGCTCATTATAGCTATTCAGCTTGGAAAGCAATTTGGGTGCCAAGGACAAAGACTGAGGAAAATCCAAGCTAAGGACACCATTTTTATTATACCAATTATGGGTATATTCAAAGAAATTTTTGAGGGGTATGTCCTGCAGATGTAAAACAGTCCTTTTGATTGCAAATGCAAAATACAAAACAAAAAATTACAATGTCAAAATGAATTTTGAACAACTTCAGTTTAGCTTCCCCTAGGTCAAGAGGTCAGTCATTCCATTTCAGAGAGGGAAACTGTTGAATGATAACCGAAGCCGGCACAAGCTGAGTATTAATACATGGAGCGCTGTACACTGATTGCCGATTGGGCCTTTAAATCAAAAATACATTCACCACCGGACTTACAAATATATACAAATTGTTGCACTGACAAACTCTGATAGGAATTTTACACTTTCTTAATTTCTTGCTATCTAATTTGGATGAGGTCAAATGGCTGATGAGAGTATTTGAGGGGAAATATGTTTCTTGCATGCATACCTTTGTTCAGTGAATATAAGTATGTAGGCTAAAGATTGTCTATTCAACAGAGAAAAATATTTTACATTTAATAAAGATTAATACAGATTTTAAACCATTTTGTCAGATAGACGAGGCTTACATTTTAAAGAGGCCATAGAATCTAATCTGAACTTTGTAATGGACCTTACTCCACATTTGGTTTATAACGACTGTGAAATCATGAGTAAAAAGCCTTCCCACTAATTTACCACTCAAGCAATAATGGCTTGAATTTTATAACATTTCCTCTTCTGTAATAAGATAAGATGATTTCAAAATTGAGAAGAGACAATATAGCAATAATACCAGATAGCATAGCAACCAATAAAGCATGGCTAGCTGTGATTTATGAGAATTATCAGCAGACAGCGTTTACATTAAAAACACAAAAAAACACAAAAAGATTGCATGGCCAAAACTGCCCATTGTATTGTAACATTTAAGCAATTACGAGAAGCTTCATTGCCATACAATTTAATTTAATTCTAAATTTTACTAGATAGTTTGATCATTTAAAGGACCTGTATGTAAGACTTACACACTAAAATAGCATTTTCAAATCGACGTGATTACATGTTTTTACTCTATAAAACAAATAAGCAACATAAATAGTAGCAACAGAAGTTCCAATAAATTTGAGCACAATATCTGGATTCTTTAAAGGATAACTCATTTTCAACCTGGGCCTTATTTTCCTAGTTTTTGCCATCATGACGATTGATTGTGTTCAAAAGTTGGAGAGCAGCGCTACCGGTGAACTGTAGATACGTAACGCTCTACATGAAGTAAGAGATGAACTTTTGAACACAATCAATCGTCATCATAGGCATCATTTTGTGGGCAGACAGGGAGACGTGTCACCCCCAATATTTTCATATATATTATTTATCCTCCTCAATTAACTCTATATCAATCTAGTTTTCTGTTCATATTCTTTGGAGGCAAAGTTAAGTTAAGTTAAAGATATTTCACAGTTGCTAGCTACCATTTTCTAACTACTAAATTTGTTAACTAAACTTACTTGCCAGATGTGGTGTGGTAGTTAACTGAGTTTAGCCGTTAGCCATGCACTGTATAGCATCTGTAACTTATCAGCTAAGTTGACTTAGATGGCTAGCTAACATTATTCTGGCAGGCATACAGCAACAACAACAAAATCTCAGGGTGCTAGCTAGCCTTTCACTTGTCTACTTTCACTGTGCTGGCACGCGCTACATCTCCTATGCACAAATAAACTTTAAAACATAGTTAAAGACAAGTATACCCCAAATCTCCATTGTAACAAAATCAAAGATGGTCGACAGATGCCTCGACGTCTTCGCTGGTACTGTGCTTCTGAGCAATACGCTCACTGCTGCCACTGGGGGTCAAAAGGTAGACTGCAACAATTTTGTGTGGTGGAAGCGCTCAATCGAAGTAACTAACAAGACGAGTAAAAATTCGTTAGTGTCGCCTCATATGTTTTATGACCATATTTCATCAATCGAAATGAGCAATTTAAGAATTAGGCAAAGTGGCAGTGGTGGCGCGGTGAAAGTAGACAAGTGAAGGATTACGGACATCTGTTTGACATTCGGCTTAGTTTTTCGTTATAGACTTCCCCGACTTTTGTAGGGAGAATTCTTAATGGAGCAGCACAGGACCCTTTGGGAGAGACAACCAATATGACCAAAGGGTCCTGTATCAGGGCTAGGTGCTAGCTAGCTAATGTTAGCAGGCTAACATTACCCACTAAGTTACATGTAGCCACAGCTCATTAATTTGGAAGTGTGTGTGTGTGAGCAGTTCTCAGTAGTAATGTCTCCCGCAAAGTTGAAATTAAAATTACGCCTATGATTGTCATGGCAAAAACTAGGAAAGTGACTAGACAAAAATGTGTTTTGTGAGTCATCCACGCTGCAGAAAGGATTGCCATTGTACAGTGCACTCACAGCCAGTCACTGTTCATTCCTTGTCATGCAGTATATTCCAGTTCCCTGCAAACATCCTGGCTTACAGCAGTTACTTTCAGAAAGTGAATGCGTACACAACACCCACGACTACTATGTTCCCAATGGTGGCAGTGATGGCAATCCAGAGCCAAATGGCATCCCGAGACATTGACTGGGATTCCTCAGGCTGGCCGTGGACAGCCATGGCGGCAGCGTGGACGCTGGCTGAGGAGTTGAACAGAGAGTGGTCAGTGCTGTAGTCATCGTTAGGCAATGAGTCCATGAAGGCGCCCGTCATCACCGGAATCTGAGGGCAGATAAACAAACGGAAGGCAATTACAACTACTACTACTACTGCGGCTACAGTACTACTATTACTACTACTACTAAAGCTACTAATACTACTACTACTACTACTACTAAAGCTACTATTACTGCTGCTGCTACTACTACTACTACTACTAAAACTACTACTACTACTACTACTACTACTACTACTAAAGCTACTACTACTGCTGCTGCTACTACTACTACTACTACTATTGCTGCTTCTACTGCAACTGCTACTGCTAGCACTACTACGACTACTACTAGTTAGATGCCCACAATGGGATTAAGCCTTGGGCTTTATTGTTGTTGTGTGTTAGCACTGGGGTTGGGCAAATCATTTCATTGTACCTGTACCTGTACATGTGTATAATGACAATAAAAATGAATCTAATCTGAATCTAATCTAATAACAATATAACTTTCTAATACTTCTCGAAGTTACAAAGTTCTGTGAACAAAACAAACATATTAGCAAACAATCAGCTTTAATCCACACTTGCACTGCTGGCTCCATATAACTCGCTGAGGCCCCCAGCAAACAAATTAACTAAACGACTATACTGTAGAACAAAAGGAAAACAGGAAAGCAATAAGACAGAATTCTGTGGAAACATCATCCCATATGAGCATACAATATATTAGGAACATCTCTTTCCATGACACAGACTGACAAGGTAAATTATACAAAGGGATGTGCAATTCAATGAGGAAGGTATTCTTAATATGCTGGGCAAACAGTGCATATGTTTCCTTTCCAACATTATCTGGGAAAAAATACACGGTCTGAAAAGTCACAGTGACTCATATTCATCCAGGGTGAGGCTGTTATCTGTGAAGCAGAGCTATTTAAAAATCACCATTGTATCACATTCAGGATTCTGTGGCTCATCTGAATCTAATCTACAATGAGCCACTAGAGCGGAACAAAACAAAATTAGGTGGGAAATAGGAGCAGTCAGAACATGAGGTGAATTAGAAAGTTTTTGTCACAGAGTGAACTTTGCCTAACATGTCTTGATGTCTTGAAATAACACAGGGGGGGGGGTTTATTCTACGGTATAGGGGTTTGTGTTGCTTTGCTCAAATGGCTGATATCTCATATCTGCTTATTCATTTATCTCTACTTTGTATTAGCTGATTTGATGGGCTTTTTCAGCACAGTCAACTGACACTAAATTTCTTGATGATCTAATCAAGCAAAGTACTGTGATGGGATCAGTGGTGAATCAGTGTGATTTCACATTTCCATTGATTGATTTAGAAGATTCTCCAATCTCGCTTACAATTTCTTAAACTTCATGACTACTCAGTGAGGTATGACATATTGAGAAAACGAACCGTACTCTATTGTTGGGTGGAGTCAGCTTGAGGTCTGCCAAGCGCTTGCATTTTAATGCTGTCGCTAATTTACTTAATCAACAGTGCTAGATTAGTTTCACTGAGATGGCATTAGAATTAATGATGAACACACACACATCACTGCTACATTAAACCATTACGTGAATCCAAACAAACACAAAGCAAACACAGGGCTGCATACAGAATAGACACTACCAGTCTACCACAGTGTCGCACATTATGCTTTATCTTTATCCATCATTTCTTTACTGCACTATAAACTGTGTACAAAACATTAAAACGACCTTCCTAAAATTGGGTTGCACCCGCTTTTGCACAATTCATGTCTGAATTTGTCACGGTTTTAAAATCCTTCTTAACCTGTCTCCTCCCCTTCATGATTGAATTTTAATGAGACAAATCAAAATCGAATCCTAGCTTTCACCTCGATTCACCTAGTCAGACGATTTCATGGAAGGAGCAGCTGTTTCTCATATTTTGCACTGATTACCAGATGAGAACTCAAACACGGCTTGTTCTCGCCGTGTCTGTTAAGACGGAGCTGGGGAAATCAGCATTTAACCTTCCATTCGCACACTAAATGGAATGACGTTTTATAGTTAAAACTCGCGATTTCTTTTCCTGCTGTCTACACAGGGCTTTTATGTACTGTACACTATACATGTGTATTGTTGAGACCCCCTATTAAAATAAAGATTACATTAAGGGACAGAGTTGCCATACAGCATGGCGACAACCCTATGATGCCGAAGGAAAATCCCGTCTGGGTGACAGACGAGGTGCATGCATGCTCATTCGCTTGTGCCACGGTACATGCGTTTTGCTCCAACTGGCCATTTAAGTGCTATGTTCTGTTCTGGGTAATAGACGTGTTTGTCACAGCCGTAACGGCTTTTTGAAATGGCTTTCTATCTCACATATTGGCTCCCCAGTGGGCCGCCTGCTAACTCACAGCTGAGCCAATAATTAAGAGGCATCAACAAGATAGCAAGGCGGGGGGCTTCACACAAACCTGGCTAGACGACCTGGATTTATGAACTCATTTCTGCTGATTTTCTGCCCCCATACAATGTCCCACTTTATCACTGCCACGGCCCCCCATGTAGATGCTGCTGTAAATAGTTCCCCTGTTCAGTTATGATGTCGGCTCCATGAAATGTTGCTTTTGGTGGCAACAACATCCTCACATAAGAAAATGTATGCAGAGATATTTCTGTTAAACGTTGATTCTTCCATGCAACTATGTTTTACGAGTGTACAACATTTTACGGACACCTGATGAAGGTGAATCCAGGTAAAGGTGAAGATTCCTCAGCATTCAAACAAAATAGAAGATAAACAGACATATACTCAGTTAAAACAGGTGCATGTGCTTGTGATTGGCAATTATATTTCCATCTCGATTCGGTGAATGGGGATTATAGAGTCTGGCATCTGACATAACACTCTGAGATTAATTTGATTTAGTGAACGGATAGAAGGCTAAATGCTGATTTCCCCAGTTCCATCTCATCGAGACCGAGACGTTCTTGATTCCTCATCTGGTAATCAATTCTTCTAGTTTACAAAACGATAGAAGCAACTGCTCTCTCCTTGAAGTAGACTGACCAGGTGAATCCAGGTGAAAGCTATGATTCATTTTTAATTTCATCTATGAAATCCACTTCAGTCACGAAAGGGAGATGTAGGTTAGTGTGCTGTTTCATGTGCCTGCTTCATGGGCCCTCTTTTGCAAAATCCATGCATCAAACAGTTAATCTACTGTACATCTCCCTTCAAGATTGAAAAATAATTTCAAATGTATCCATTCATCTCTTACATGTAGAACTAAACTGAGTGTGCAAAATATAAGCGACATCTTCGTCTTATTCAGTTGCACCTCCTATGCACAATCTGTTTCTCGCAAATGTCTCAAGGCTTAAATATCCTCTCTTATCCTGACCCATTCATCTACATCTCCCCTTCTTGATTGAAGTGGAGTTAACAGGTGAAACGGGATCATCTGGATTAACTCGGTCAGTCTGCAATATTAGGACCATATTCCTAATATTGAGTTGTAACGCCTTTTTGCACAATTCATGTCTCAGCTCTCTCAGGGTTTAATAATCTGTCTTAAACCTGTCTCCCCTGCATTTACAGCTCCTGGATTGAATAGGGCAAATCAAAAATGAAGAGCAGGTATCCAGTGCAGAGACGCAATGCCTTTCAGTAGCATCTTAGTACGTCTGCATATCATGTGTCTCTATCCCTGTGGCCCGATGCACTTGGGCCCGGAGAGCACTTTACAAAGCAACTGTCACAAAGGGTGAACATCTTCATGTTGCTATCGGCTGTTTGCTCACTGAGATCAAGTTGAGCGCTCACATCCTTTTTTGTTCTGAAAGCAAAGTTTAGACACTGAGCACACCTACTGGAGCAGAGTCACTGAGGGGTCGATCTGTTGACATTTCTACGATATATTGTGTGCCTTAAGTAATAATCTGTGACATTTTCATATACATAAATGTCCTTTTTGCTACTCTCTAATGCCGACTGATATAACACAACAGTGATTCAACCTACAGCCAGTTCATGAACGTTTTTAAATTAGCTGTTCTAAACACCCGGTGTATGGTAGCTCTTTACCTGGTGCACAGGAAGTGATGTGTTTTATGTTTCCGGTTTGTTTGAAATAAACAGAAGAAGAAGAACTGGATAGTTAGCATGAGCAGTGATAGCCACCATGGCTGAACAGACAAAGAAAAGAGCGACACCTACAGAAACTCAAACTTCACCAACAGAAAATCCAAGCTCCGCCCACACTGTTTGATTGACAGGTGATCTCTGGGAAGAGCAGCGCAGAAACACCACAGCAATGAGCGCTTAGCATTAAAGATGTTGGATAATTATCACTTATCACAATAACTTCTTGAATCTGACTTAATATTTTCTTTAATATTTTCAAATGAGGCAGTTTATATTCTCTTCGCAGGAAGCGTTCGGGTGTCTGTAGCTTCATGAGCATATTGCTATTCTTATTTTTTGAAGTTTTACAAGGGATTTATATCTGACACACTGGCTGTTGCGGGTATTGAACCTGTGACCTTTCACAGGACAGTGTGCCTAACCAACAGGCCACTCTTCTTCTTTAACAATGTGTTAAAGTTAATGGGTCAAGATTACTTTGAAAGAGCAACGTGCTGCTTACGTATCCTCCAACCTGATCTGTATTCTCTCAGGCATGCTTCAGGCATTTATAACTGCATTATCCTCCTGTGCGCATTTACACCAACTGGCTCATCTTAACTTTCTCAGTGCAGCTCCTATTTACTTATCAATACTCTTAATACACACTATGCCGGGCAAGCACAGGGCATTTAATCATCCTCAGCTTCCAACAATTGAAAATGTGGTGCAATAATTGGATTTCTACCCTGACAGTCTATGTGATGGCCTTTTCACAGGTCACAAGATGAGCGCCTGGCACTTAACGAGCAAGTCGTCATTTGTCGTGTGAATATCGAGAAGGTGACTGAAGAGAAGGAGTCTACAATCATATCGATATTGCCAAGTGTGATTTCATTTCTGCAATATTTGGTCATTTGGAAATGTCTCACGCCAGTTATGAGCGTTATCACGTCATTGAAGACGGAGCACCTGTGTCACAGCAAAGTCAGTCCGTTACTTCCCCCCTCCCTTCTCACTCCTGTTCATATCAGCTGTGTCACTGCCTGGAGTACAGATCCTCTCTGTGCTCTGGAAATATCACAAAACCCTTTACTGATTACAGGCCTATCATTGTGGCTTCTTCCTCTTCAAAATAATAAAGTTTCTCTCTGTGCTTTTGTGTTTAATATGTCTTTCCCTGACACTCGGCAGGAGTAGCTACAATGAGGATGAAAGAAGCTGTTGGTGAATTGAATAAAGCTGAGATTAAGACTAAGCACACCCTAATTACTATCAAGGTGTCACAAAGCACAAGTCATCCATCAGACATCCACGAGAGAATAGACAGGTGCATTAATAGTGCTACTGTTATTACAACCCTAACAACAGCAACAACAACCACTACTACAACAAAGAAGAACTAGATGAAGAAGAAAGAAGAGGAAGAAGAACAAGAAAATGAACAAGAACAAGAAGATCGAGAAGAACAAGATCAAGAAGAACAGGACGATGAAGACGAAGAGGAAAACGCAAATAATACATCGATGTTTCTCATCTCAGATTGATTCTACTCTTCCGGTTCCTGCTTGGTCCTTCCCTGAAGAGTGAATCTGGGTGAAACCCGTCTACCAGACTGTAAACAAGCCCAGAGCGAAAGCTGCCACTCTAGGGCCACGTTTCATTTTTCATTTTCATTTAACGCTGAGCCACATCACAGGGAACAGGATATTTATCCATTCAGCCACAGGCTTGTAATCCAAAGGGAAAACAGAACTAAACACATTTTCAGCTGCACCTGCATATTTTCTGTGCATAATAATCAAATGAATACGTCCCATGTGTGCGGGAGATAACTGGTTTAGGAACAGTACTCGGGGCGAATGTGGAGCTGAGTGCAGTGGCTCTCAAAGTTTGTAAAATTAGGAAAAGTTCAATTTTATTATTATTATTTAATTGACCTCAATGAGAGAGCAGAACATGAGAATGACCACGAATGACTATTCTGATCAGAAGTGTCATTCTCCCCACTGTTACCTCCATACTTATAATATAAAATCGGAACTATATCATATCTAACAGTCAAAATCTCCTCAGATGGGGCTCCCTGGGACACCAGGGACCGTGAGTTAACACATATTATGTAGGGGTCTTCTGCCGTCAGGGCCCCTAGGCTTCAGGCAGAGTCAGTATCATCATTAAATCACTTCTCAAAACGTACTTTTATTGTAAGGCCTTTCTATAATTGTTGGCTTTTATTAATTGTCCTTGCTGCCTTCTCTGTTATTGATTGATTGATTGATTTATCCCCCCCAAAACACTTGGCTCACAGTCCTCCGCCAGCTATGCAGCTATCTTGACTAGTTAGCCTTCTAGCTAACCAATACATTGTCGTACAATATGGAACAAACTTTGAAGGTACTTGAGGGGAAATTTAAGGGGACATTAGGGTGCAATGGGCAAACAAATCTGACTCTGGCCTGTCTGTGAGGCTTATTTGTGTTAGAATGTACTGCAGCCTATGTACCACCTCTGAGCATCATCTTTGTAACAACCTGTAGCATAGTAACCTGTAATCTGTAGCAACACTGACATTTTGCATTTCAGGCATTTAGATGACACTGCTATCCAAAGCAACAGTGCTTGCAACAGAAGAACAACACATCTCATCTGCTCAGTTTAGCTCTCGTGGCAAACAAAATGTTGACCTGATACTGTTTTGACAGTATCATGTAGACATCGACATGACACCTCATTAACCTTTCATTTGATCTTTGACAAGAGTGGACAGATAATGGAATGGGAGATGGAATAGGGTTGGCACTAAGGAGCCTGAGCAGCCACATATATGGAACAGATATCCTTCCACTTCCCTGCAGATTTCATGTTTTGACTGATATGACACTGCAAGAGCCTGATAGCAGCTAGGGAATCCCTTAAGATATAAACCTAGTGCTGGCACTCTCTGTTGCAAACTGTTGTTGAATATTAAACAGGACGGACAGAATTTTGATTCAGGGATCTTTTTGACCTTGTCTTTACCCCTTGAGATTTAGTGTCACTTTTTAAAGTGAGACCAGAACCGGTAGAAAGGATTATTCCTCTTTTTTACATGAAATTCAGATGGCTCTTGGGCCTGTGTGTAACTTATGGAGCAGGTGAAACCAGAAAGCACGGCTTGGCTCTGGTAACTGCTATAGAAAGATAGTGAAATATAACTACTGCTAATGGTTATTTAATAAGAGTCATACAGAGAGCTGTGGCATATTGCATAATTCATAGTTGAATCACCTTAAATAACTGAACCAACAACACTCACAAGAAGTTGTCATGATTGCCCCTATGACTTTCTGACATTAGAGTGCTGATTACCAGAGAACTACAGTAAACCTGCATTCTACTTTCACTTGCTTCTGAGATTACTCTCACGCTGCATTCCACAGATGTTGGAAAATCAGAAATTATGACTTCCTATAATGAAACATTTTCCAAGTTCCAAGTGGGAAACTTGGGCAAGATTTCTCAACCCCTCCGTTTCCGAGATGCAGTTATCTGACATAATGTCAACATTGCATGACCCAAAGGCTATGTTCGGACAGGCAGCTCAAATCCGATTTTTTGGCAGAGTCTGATATTTTTTCTCGTGTGAACAGCAAAAAAACACATGAAATCAGATACAAGCCACTTTCATATGTGGTTTGAAATGCAATTCAAATCGCATTTGTGGACATGCAACTCAGTTTGACCACTGTGATCGTATTCAAGTGTTTTTTCCCCCCTGCGCGACGGTTGTTTGGCGTCATATGCTGCGACTCCAGCGGTAAGCAACATAAATAAACAGCAACATATCTAACCAAGAACAAACATGGAGAGTCAGAAAATGCAAGTGCCTGGACCAACGAGCAGGTCTGTTGTCTCCACAGTGCAGACAAAGCTGGAAGGTACGTATAGAAGGCAGCATTAAAACGTGTCACTATGCTGTGTAAGGACAATTTTTTACGTAACAGCTGTTGCACAGGGAACAGTATTTGCATTGGGCAAAGGAAATACATTTTTCTCCCCTGGTTCTTCTGAGCTGGACCACTTGAACACACAGAGGTTGTAAGTATCGCCTACCAGCTGGTAATTCCCAACTTTGACTGGAACGCAGCATCAAGCCAAAGAAACATGTCACTATTACAATTATCCTAAACATTTTAGGAGGGACTGAACTCGTCCTGAGGTAACAAAGATTACCTTCTGCAATTGTTTCATGCGGGATGCAAGTGCATCCCTACATACGAAGAAAGCAGATCTAAAGTTGCTTCATAAATAAGGGGAGATTCGAGTCCCTGTAACTTTAGCTAAACATGATGGACTTCTTTGCACTCTTTGCTGTAATTTGACTTCTCTGGTGTTTAGTTTACCCTCGGTTAATTTTGTCATGCTAGGCTTGAGTAACTGCTGGCTATCGGATGTCAACATCCATCGCCCAATACCCATAAAACATTGTGCTTTGGGGTCGTTTCCTGTAGAGGTTCAGATTACATTCTCACTCCTTATGAGCTGCACCACAGTTTGCTTGGAAGAGGAACAAGACCATTTTCAGGTGTCTCTGTGCAGTAGTTTAGTGCCACCAAAATTGGAATGGCATTGTTCTCACCTGCCCAAAGGAACCGAACTGAAGCAGTAAACGCTCCAGAGTTTGAATAAACCTCTCCAAACATGCTTGGTGTGATCAAACCCTGTCTAAAAGGTGAAACAGGAAGGTGCTGAGAAACAGCACCTTCCAGGAAAGGGGTTTTCTGAACAAATGAACAGTTACATCATCCATTTAAATTCTCCTGCTGCTACACTGAAAAGCTGCTGCACCCTGTGCCGGAGGGCAGACAGCAGTAAGGATGATCCAGAGAACTTTCTGTTTCAACTCTCTCTGCCCTTGGCCTCATTTTGTCACACAAGTGGCTGATAAGACAAATGTCCTCTGACGAGTCATTGCTACTCTCTGGGTTTGATGGAGGGGCCATATGTTCCACCAGTTCAACAGGCCAGACTGACTCTTTGCTCAATTTGTGGGGTTTATTTTTAAAAGGACAGACAGAAGGTAGCCTCGTGGTTAGAGAGACTGTCCTGTAATGGGAAGGTCACCGGTTTGGCATCCGCAAAAATGTGTCAATCCAACAGCCATGTGTCGTGCTTAACATGCTCTGGATAAGAGTGTCACTTCAATGCCTGAAAATGTAAGTGTTTGTTTGAGGGAAAAGGAAAGAGCCTTTTACGGTTCTATGCTCCAACACAACTTTAATGGACGGACAACGCTTCGAGCACCAAGGCTCTTTGTCTGGCGTTGTCCGTCCATGAAAGTTGTGTTGGCGCATAGAAGTGTGCAGCCTTTTTCCTTTCTCTATGAGATTTCCTTAGCCTAGCACCTACAAAGTGATGGGCGTATTTCTCTTCTAGTGTTTGTTTGAGGGCCGGTGGCAGTACTGATTACATACTTTTACATGCTGGAAAAGTAGAATAAATAAAATGTAGAATAAATCCTACATTGCCAACATTACAAGCAACAATAGTAAGGAGTCCAAGGGTCAAAGCCAGAATGCAACAGATGTCCCCAGTTGGTTCAGATATAATAAAGACACGCTATGTAAAGAATATGTTTTTCTACAGTGGCAGCCATTAAAAAGTCCTCCATCCAGCATCTAACCTGCATCTAACCTGCAGCCTATTCTTTCTGCCTACTCTCAAATGCCATAGATGGAACTGACTAGGCATATTGTACACAAACTCTCATGTGTCAAACTACTACTTGCCAGAGCTTTCTGTACACTTTCTGATAGCTGAGAAGGGAATACAATTTGAATTTTCCGAATAATCCCTCTCAGAGTTGGCGCAACAGTGCTGTGGTAGTGCAGTACAGTATGCAGCAAAATGTGGGATTTCTACATCTGATATATCTGCACTTTTCCCCTTTTTCATTCAAGCGCTGACAGAGTCTTGGTAAGACATCTCTGTGGTGACGATGATGACTCGCTACACGAGTGCTCCAAGTCCTCTGGTAGAGGTTGCATCACAGGATGACGCCCGCTGAAAGGTGACATAATCAGGGTGGCAAAGAGTCCTCTGACTCTCTGCATGTCACTGGGGCAGGAAAAGGCCTTACTGTGGCAAAATATCTGCCTGTGGCTAAGCAGTCATATCTTCTAGTGCTAACATGTTCTCTACAGTATGAACACATGTGTATGTATGGCTCATTTTGGCAAGGACAGATACAACCACAAGGACATACTGCAAGCAACTGCCTGTTGTAGCCTTATGCAGTATCTTTTAGGGATGAACGATATATCGGCAGACTATCGGTATTGGCCGATATCAGCTTTAAAAAGCTAAATCGGTATCGGTCTGATATAATTTTTACTGCCGATATTTGGCCGATTGTGGAATTGGCATTTTTGTAACCTTTTTTTCTAGGAGAACATTTTAGAAATCCCATTTTATTGCATGCTTGAGGAATTACTGCTTCACTATGGATCTGTTACCAACAATAATTGGTTGGGCAAAAATCTAGTTTTGCTCTCTTTTCAGCTAGAAGTTACAAGGAATGGACCGTATACTAATTGGTCTCTGCTGTATAATGCTCAATAAATAATTGTTTTCAGTAGATGTCAAGAGTTCCCACAATCTGGGCCATCAGTGATAAAGTGAGATCCACTAGAGAAGCCCAATGATTAATAATTCAGTCGGCTATAATGATTTCAAATGTGAACTGTCCACGAATGAAGATGAACTTCTCTCCTCATTACATTACATTACGGCATTTAGCAGATGCTTTTGTCCAAAGCAACTTACAATAAGTAGATTGAGTAGAAGAAGAGTAGAAGATGAGTATTAGTGTAGAAGGGGAAGGAAGGGGAAGAAGACCTGTACATGATAGATATGTCAGTTGAAGTGGGGTCCAGGTGTAACCTGAAGAGATGGTCTTCAGTCTGAAAGATGGGTAACGATTCAGCCGTTCTGACAGAGGGGCGGAGCTCGTTCCACCATTGTGGTGCCAGGGATGAGAAGAGTCGAGCTCGGGATGAGTAGCGTAGCGATGGAGGGGCTAGGCGACCTGCAAGGGTGGAGGAGCGGAGCGAACGAGCCGGAGTTTGGAACCTGACCGGTGATTGTAGATACAGAGGGGCGGTTCGATGGACTGCCCTGCAGGAGAGTACGTGTCTTAAATTTGATACGAGCAGAGATGGGAAGCCAGCGAAGTGTCTACG
>OMLI01031388.1:0-20715 GCA_900302605.1 Rondeletia loricata | reverse complement strand
GAGAGAGAGAGAGAGAGAGAGAGAGAGAGAGAGAGAGAGAGAGAGAGAGAGAGAGAGAGAGAGAGAGAATACAGGGAGTGATTAGACTACATATAAGTAATTGCTTTCCTGCGATGACTCAAATTAAACTTCCCTGTACGTGTTTCATTTTGTGTGCCGGCGGTGTGTCCCATCTTATCCACGCCTCAGACGGCCCCTCCTTTGGCAAGCTTCTCCCTGGAGACCAGATCTTGGCCATTAACGAGGAGCCAGTGAGCGACGCACCCCGGGAGAGAGTCATAGACCTTGTAAGGTAACATCCTTTACTGTCCCAGGGGGAGGGGAGGGGGGTGGGCGATTGGAGCATGGGCCAGGGGACCAGGGGAGGCAAACCAGCATGGGAAAGGTGGAAGTAAAGAGGGCGGAGGTAACAAGGGTGGATCAAAATGGAACAACGTGTTTCTTATTGCCGGTGATACGTTACATCATCAACATCATGTGGATGAATCAGTCCCATGGCAGCTGAAGGACTGTGAGGAAATGGCAAAGATATAAACTGGAGAATCTCTCCAAATACCATGGTTGTCCATGGTGTTATCTAACACCACTCCACTCTCTGCTGTCTCTCCTTAGACGCTGCAAAGACTCTATAGTTCTCACTGTGCTGCAGCCCCATCAGGTAGTACAATGGGCATCTCTCTGTCTCTCTCTCTCTCTCTCTCCCTCGCCCTCTCTCTCTCTCTCGCTCTCTCTCTCTCTCTCGTTCCTCTCCCTCAGGATTTCTCTCTCTCTTCATGAGTCTTAACACTTCACCTCCCACTCTCTGTCTCATACAGAAATACTGCATATACAATATTCCATTCTAACAATGTATACACTAATGCTGTGTTCCAGTGCAGACATGCATTAGTATTCATGGCCATGCACATATATTATAGTAATTTCTCTTTCTGGTAAACCCTTTCTGAAAATCTCCATGTAGGCACACAAACACCTATGATATCTTATTACCTCATTACAGATTGTTGTGCATCCATCCATAGAATGAAATGTACTATTTATTTAACAATCTAACTGAACTGAAATAAAATGATATGAGAGCATAAATGGAGTGAAAACAGTTTTTACTTGTTTAAGTTGATCATTTGGAGCCTGCCGCTGCCCAGCAATCTCATTATTTTCAATGTAAATGTTGTGCTGTTCTGTGTTTTTGACAGCTTTAGTGGCTAGCATCTTTTTAGTGCTCAGAGCACCGAGCACTACAAGTTACACATATTTAAACTTTCAGCAGGTGCCATGCTTAAAACAGGTCTGCAATTGTGGCATTGCAGTAGCATTAGCCATAACCAGCGCTTCAACATGCATCTTTTTTAGCACTGGTAGGCACAGAGGCTTTTCTCCCACTTTCTTCTCTTTTTTCCAGCTGATTCAACAGTTCCTCTCTCTCCTCTCATCCTCAGTCACCTAAGTCTGCCTTCATAAGTGCAGCCAAAAAGGCCCGCCTGCGAACTAACCCGCCTAAAGTGCGCTTTTCAGAGCAAGTGTCCATCAGCGACCCAGACTCAGTAAGTCCAGCATGTCACGTCTCTTTGTGACACATGTGCATGCAAACACATGCTCTTATCTTCTTCCTCCTTCTCCCAATGCACATTTATTTTGTTTGATCAGCAATTGCTAAAGCCTCAAGTACTCTCTCTAACAACACCTTATTTAACTCTGGATGCCTGTGCTGTGTGTACCATTTGGCTTTGACACAATAAATAGCTTTCTGGACTGATTTGAGGAGCACAGGAGCAACTTGCACCTCTAAATTCTTTCAAAGCCATTCACACATTTTGAAAACAGCTACATTACCACTTAGGAATGTTGAAAGCTCGCACTTTCAGGTGGTTGGGCTCATTGGCAAGCCACTGATCTTACCATACTAACTGACATCTGTGCAATTTTATTTTTGAGCCACAATATTGTTTCACATTGTGCAATGAAGACCTGCTGTGTATCAGACGTATGAGATAGGATTGTCAGGCCTTGTCTTTATAGCACAAACAGGACACTAAATATTAAATGAAATCCATGATTACATTAAGCGAGGTTAGGAGGTTCTACTATAGATAAGGAGGGAACAAATGTGTGACGAACAAGGAACAACCAGTGATACAGATTTGGGGAGAAGTTGGGGAGATTGGGTCTTTCATCATTCCATTTTCTATTTCCCGTCACTTTCATACAACCTAGTGTAGCACTTTAATGGAATGAGGTAGAGAACAGGATTGCTCATCACATGGCCCACCAGGTCTCTGATAACCCTTGGATTCAGCCAACGCGGAGCGGCAGGCAGGCTGCTGGCCTTTCATTACTGTTGATTTTCCATACACTCTGGTCTGGCAGTCAGTACAGAACCATTCATCAATATCAAACATGTTGATGCCACAGATTTCCCTTTGAAGAGGATTAGACCTAGAGTAAGGCCCTGGTTAAAAGGAGAGATGTTCCTATAAACCAACGTAGACCATCAGCTCAGTTAATAGCTAGAGTAATGGGCAGGGTGGATCTCCTCTCTCACTCAACTCCTCCTCCTCTCTGTTTCTGTCTTGTAATTGTAAATCCCATTGATCAGAGCTTGGGGTATTGGAGGGGCAGAGATGGGAGGGGGGTGCTACGATCGGTATGGATCAGATGCCCCACCAGACCCAAATCCATGGCAAGATGTTTAATCATGTCTATCTGTCTGCTGTGATCAGAAGCTGCAGGCTGGGATTGATTGGTTGAAGACTTGCTTATCAGTGCAGACCACCTAGCCTGCACCCTAACGTTTATCGACATGGCGGGGGAAAGAGATGAGACCATAAGGTTTAGCTGCTATTCGCCTCTCATAACACCTCATTTCTCTATATGTCACAAATCGGCTGCACCTCTCCTCTCGCCTCACAAGGCCAAGGGCATTGGCTGGTAATGGGAAATAGATAGACCTGTTAGTGGTGTCTCTAAACTGGTGTAGCCTCCCTATAATGCTGCAGTATGGTGAAAGATCTGCTAGCTCATAACTCAGCTTTTACTCCCATCCAGTTTGCACAGAAAAGTAGAACATCTCGTCGAGCCTGCTGAATGCTTAAGTCCCCCAAAAACAGACTGCCAAGCATCTGGTGTGGACACAACTCTCCATATCAACTACATTTGCTGAGATATATTGTTGCAATAAATCCACACATTTTTACAAATCCCATCATCAGATAAAAAACATTTGAGTGAAAGATAAGGATATATTCTGTTTTGGCACAGCATTATGAAGGGTTTCAGTTGGGCTGCAGGGCTATTACTCCTACATCACATCAAACCCCTCAGGTCTACACACACTCATAAAGATACCCTCTCTTTCTCAGATCACAACTGTTTTTCAGACATCAGTTCTTTGAAACTACATAACGAGTAGAGTCATTTGATTAAAAAGCCCTCAGCTAGATAGGGAAAGGGAGAAAGAAGGAGACAGACAGAGACAGGGAGGGAGAGTGCCTGTCACATCACATCCCACTGAGAATGAACTGAATATCAAAAGGTTTCTTCTAACGAGTGCTTTGAGTAAAAGCAGTAACCTTGAGTCAGGTCTCTCCTCTTGTGCCTCATTCACACAACTCTAATACCGTGAATGCATTCAATCCCACCATCCAATTTTCTTTGCACGGCATACATATTGTATGGATGGACTGAAGAAATTGAATAAGCCCTTCTTTGATCCTGATACAATGCGTGGGGAAGGTATCCTAAGGCTGAGTTTTGCTCCTTTGCGAACTGTCCCAAGTTCAATGAAAGTATTGCTCCTTGGGTCATATAAGGCATCTTAGTTTCTTGCCCCTTCCATTGCTCCTCATTCAGTGACAAAGCACAAACCCGCCATTACAACTGATTGTATTTACTGTATTGTACAAATGATTCTTGATGACCTTTTTTGGCGCATTCTCACACAAACCATCTATTTATTTATTTTTACTAGACCTAAACTCTCAATAGTTGTTTTCACACACTTTTCTCTCCCTCAATCTCTTTCAGACAATGCTCAAGGACGAGTCCTTGCTACTCATACCAAATGTGTTGAAGGTGTTCTTGGAGAATGGACAGATTAAGTCATTTACGTTTGATAGCCGTACCACTGTTAGGGTATGTACTCACTACAATTGTGTTTATGTGAAAGGCAATTGTAGTAAGAGCACCAGGTATGTATGTCTGTGTCCACGCTAGGACAACTCTGACATCTCCTAGCAGACTCATTCACACCACTTTTAGATTTCAGAAATCTCTCCTCTGCTCATCGGGGGAGAGAGTAAGGGAGAAAAGGAGAAACAGAGCGGCACTTTAAATGGGAGAGGGAGAAAGCTAATTAAATGGAATTTCAGCATAAGCCCAAATCAATAAAACAATGCCATAGATTAAATCAATGGCACAATAGGATGCCCAGATGTATGCCCATTAGGCTGTTTGTCAACTGAAGAGGCTTTCCTGCAGTATTTAAGGATCAAATCTATAGCATTATGTGGCTCTGTCAATTGATTATTTGGCTTCCCCAGGCTTCATTTAACTTCGGTCAATACTGTTAAAACAGCTTATCCTTGTTTTTTACAGACGGCTGTTTCTAGGGTTTCATCAATGAGTGCCCACTATTTGAGTGACAATATTGTTTATAGAGAGCAAAACATTAGGTTAGTGTACATACTTAAAGATTATGCTCTTAATGAGCTGTCATACTGAGACTTACAGTCACATGGTTAGGGTAACATATCACTACAATAGAATCCTTGCCTCTAATATATTTGGGGTTCAAAGATATTATGAATCCTTATCCTCAGGCATAGCCTAAGGTAAGATGTGGCAAACCAAGAATTGTCACACACACAGTGTTCTCTGTGCATGTAAAGATGATATGAGAAAAGCTCTGCATCATTCAGGAATATTGATCTGCACAAGAACACATGTCAAAGTTGTCTTTACACTGTGCATCCTGTACACAGAGACTCATTTTATTTTCTTCTTTACAGAAGGCACTCAAAGTATAGTGCCTACATAGAAAATACCCATCACTATACACAGGGAGATCTACACATTGCCAAACATCTCTATACAAACATAGGATGCATTCAGCACGAAGCTGAAAACAGTCTCATACTTAAATCAAAAATACATTTTTTGCTGCAGGTATTTCTTGCTACGAAAATATTCTCCAATCTTTAATCCATCGCCTTCTCTCTCCTTCCAGGATGTGATCTCCTCCCTGCAGGACCGCCTCTCGCTACGCTACATTGAGCACTTTGCCCTGGTGCTGGAGGCAGGTGGTCTGGACCAGAATCAGAGGTTGCATCTGCTGCAGGAGAACCAGCCTCTGTCACATGTAAGAAACCTATGATTAGAGCACACATCCTCCAACACTGTCTATGAAATCAGGACATATCAAATGAGTAGAAAATGTGTCTAAACATTACTATTTTTATTCATGGTTATGTTTAAGTCATTCTGCTCTGGTATCCCTTACCATGCAATATAGCCATCATGCATTTACAAAGGCAGGCCTTGAGAGTCTTCTGGGGCTCCACATAACTCGCTGTGGCTTTGCAGAGTGACAGAGGGCGCAACAGATGCATCCAGAATGCAGTCTACCCTGTTCATCTATGGAAACTTACACTGTGATATGTGTGACTAATGCCGAAGATGTCGTTAATTATCTAGCTGATACTGTCATGTTCCCTCAGGTGGTGCACAGAACCTATTTCCAAGGGATGAAGTGTCTGTTTCGCATCTGCTTCTTCCCCAAGGACCCTGCGGACCTGCTGAGGAGGGACCCTGCAGCATTCGAGTACCTCTATATACAAGTAAAGCACTGGATTAAAGGGGGATTTGAAATTATGTCATTCGTATCTCATGATACCGTCGGAGAGCTCTCTGCTCGGGGAGCAGAGGGTGCCAACCGGGAGCCAATCAGAGAGATTAGAAGCTCTCATGGGTTGCTAGTTTCAGTTTACTGTTTCCATTACATCATGTTTGCCCTTGCCTTTTTTATCTGATTATAGATGTGAGTTGGTAAGATGCATACACCAGAGCCAGGTTTAGACTCAATGGCCCTAAGACTATTGTAGGCTTTCCAAAAAGCGCCTCCACATTAACCGCAGCCATCCAACACTCTAATCAATTTGGAGGCAGTTCCTAGTAATTAGGCTAATGATTTGACTTAGAAAGCCTTGCAATCTTCAACAATCTTGTTTGCCATCAGCTGGGCACAGAATGAAATAACATCCCATCATGTCCCCACAGAGCCGCAATGACGTCATCAAGGAGCGCTTTGGCATGGACTGGAAATCTGACATCACATTACGATTGGCTGCACTCCACATCTATATCACTGTGTCCTCGGCCAGGCCCAATCAGAAGATCTCTCTCAAGCATGTGGAGTAAGTCCACAAACTAAATGGGCCTTCAAATGAACTTATGAGAAATTACAGACAAAAAGTGATGTATTTAATTTTTTACTTCATTAACTATTTCTCACCTCTCATATCAGTGAGTCCCATAACCAAGTTTGTTCATTAAATAATATCTAAATGATTAATAATTAATCCCCATAGTATTAAAAACTGAAATTACTCAAGGATCATTTCCCCAGGTCATTACGAGACAAAGAAATCCATTGCTTTGTGAAATTACATCTCTCCCTCAATTTGCTCATTTAGTCTTCAAAACCTCAACCTAGCAACTAATTAGCTCCTGCCGTCACATCCACAGAGGCAGAACAGATCCATTGTGCTTGTAATAGTCTTAGGGTGGCCTTGTCAAGCCAGCAGGGGAGAGGATGTAAGCGAGTCTTGCTCCAGGGACACTCCCGTGGGATGGAAAGACTCCCTTGTCCTGTTAGTTTTCTTACATCTTCCATGGACTTTGATTGAACCATTCCAGGGTTTTTGTTACTTATTCTTTGGCCATCTTTACTTTTGCTCTCCATCACAGAAAAGAGTGGGGCCTGGAGCCTTTTCTTCCCCTCACTCTGCTTCCAACAGTCAAGGAGAAGAATGTGTGTAAGAGCCTGTCTCAGTTGCTGAAGACCTATCAGCATCCACCACCATCAGGCAACAAGGTGCTGCCTGTAACTACATCTTGACACAAATTGTTCGTTGTAACCATTTTCGTGTTTGATATATTTAGACAGTACCTTGTGGATGGTTTTATTGCCATCAGCTGTACTCCAATATTGTAACATATTTATTAGCATTGTAGAACTGTACAACCCCTATGCTAAATTTCCATATACTTTAGTTAAATTAATATTTAAAACTCTAATACACTGCTGCTACTTCAGAGGAGATTTCAGTTCATTGTATTCTATGATTATGCATGATAAACAATCCTTTATTTTAGGGTGAGCCCTCTATCTTTATAGATGTGACTGTTGCATAAGAATGTAATAGGGACATCAGTGGCTCAACAGTGCCCCCAGGAGGACATACAGAGTATTGAAGTAGAGGATCCCTTTTTCAAGGATGAGTGTTTCTTATTTATCATTCTGCTGACAGGTCCCTCCTCTCCAAGGGAAGCTGCAGTACATGCGTGTACTCAATGACCTCCCACCTTTTGGTGGATTGCTGTTCCACACTGTTGGACTGGTAATTACTTTTTGTATCTAGAGTACTTATATTTATTTTCTTATCCCCATGCATTTTTCTTATACAGTCTTGGAAACTGGAGTAGTGTAGCTGTAGCAGGACACACAAGATGGCCTCTTTTTATATGCATTGATTTTAAATGTCTAAATAATTTAACATATAATATAACAGAGTGGATTTCTAAAACACAAACAAAGGCATTGATTATATGCTCAATAAATGCATCCTGTCTGGTGTTTGTGAATATCTAGTTGGAAACTGTGTTGGAAATTCCATTTCTCAATGGTCTGACCAAATGTGACTAGGACACTTCTGAGTTTCACGGCTTTTATTATATTTGCAAATATAATACACTTACACACACCCAAGAGTATGAGTAAATGAGCAATGAGCATGGAATACACACATCCTATATAGCACTTGAGTAGAAACTGCTTGGGCGCACCACCTCCTGCGGTAGACGGTTGAGGCGAGCAAAACAAGTCAAAACCGGCTAGATACAGAGAAGTGTGACATTTGTGCACGTACAAGATATCTCACTTCTGGGAACCTGTCTACTGTGGTTAGTTTCCAGTTAACACATCAGACAAGGTCAGACAAGGGGCATATGTTAATTGTCTGTCTGCACACGTCGTCTATATTCATATTGATACAATGTTGCAAGGCACAATAGTATATTTTCCACCACAGAAACCTCCTGTGTTTCTCATACAGGATGAGAAACAATCAGCTACAACTCTTCTGGTGGGACCACGACACGGTATTAGTCATGTGATTGACCTGAAAAACAACCTCACCACAGTTCTGGCCGAGTTCAGCAGGGTCGCCAAGATCCAACTCTACCGGGAGAACCAGGGAGTGGCTCGGGTGGAGGTGACCATCCATGAGGCCAAGGTATCACCACACAGTTTAGAAAAATGCATAATACCATGACATTTAGTAACGACAAGACACATCGTCTTGCAGCAAGGACGTTTTATTAATGACATGCATTTTGCATGCCCTTACAAACTCTTTAGTTCATAGAGATGTGAGTTACATTACAGTTATATGCATTCTTAAATGATTCTTTGCACTATCATCCAACAATATAATACATTTCATTTCAACAGGTATGTCATTACAATACGAGCAGGCAATGCTTATTGCCTGTCCCCTAAATAGTCTCCTAATTCCCCTCCCTGCCACCCCCTGCAGCCCCTGGTCCTGCTGATGGAGTGGCCTGATGCCAGTAACTTTGCCTGCCTCATCTCTGGCTACTACAAGCTGTTT
Source organism: Rondeletia loricata (assembly GCA_900302605.1). Classification (NCBI taxonomy): domain Eukaryota; kingdom Metazoa; phylum Chordata; class Actinopteri; order Beryciformes; family Rondeletiidae; genus Rondeletia; species Rondeletia loricata. The sequence continues at coordinate 11,827 of OMLI01031388.1, read as the reverse complement.
GTGGACCCTAAACGGACCATCTACTTCCGGACACCTGGTCAGTCTCAACTGACCAAGGCAGGTATGTTAGAAGTCACCTTCTTGACTTCTATTGGTTAGTTTTGCACACATGCTCTGATTACAAAGTACACACCACATGATAAAAAAAACAAATACGGAAAAACATGTGATAGGACCTTGTTTACTTTGAATTTCAAGATGAAACATTCTTAGCACATATTTAGTGGCATATAAGTCTAAGTATCTTACTTCCAGTGCCTAATTAGCATTATGTTAGATGCTGCATGTCGGACAATATTTGGCAACCTTCATTATATGTTCAGTTTCCGTCTGCTTCTCCATCTGTGTCTGGACTGAATCCATTACCAGCAGTAACCAGATTATCATGGAACTTTCATCCCATAGCTCCCTCTGCTGTCTCTCCTCACATCTCCATCCTGACTCATGGGAATGGGACTATCCACTTCCTTTTCCCAAGACAGGGTAACATTGTGGAATTTTACAATGCATTTGTCTTTTTGGCTGTAATCACAAACATGCAGTGTTCAAGCATGCACAGATCTTCTTACATCTTCTGTCTCTACCTGTGGTCCACCTAAAGGAAGGACCATCATACTATCCCATCACATTCCACCAGAATCTAACCCTCCAACCTCAACCAAACTTCAACCTTCAACATCCATCTCTGAAATAACAAACAATCCCCCATGTGACCACCAGCCGTCGCCTCTGCTTTCCCATCTGGATCTACTCTATCCCCAGTAGTTCTTAACTCCTCAAACTCTCCACTGCTCTGACAATTCTATCCTCAGATTACAGAGGCTCCCACCATGCCCATCCACGTTCCGGGGCTGCAGGATCGTCAAGTGGAGGGCGGCGAGGAGACGAGAGGGAAGGCTCACACAGGGAGCCCGGGTCCTCGAGGGCCCTTGTTCCCGCAGAGCCTCAGCACCTAGGCCTGTGTCATGTCCACCTTCGAGAACAGCAGCAACTACAAGAGCTCCAAACACAGGCCGAAGCTGAGCTTGACATCAACGATAACTTCATTTCCCAGGAGCCCCCTGGGCGACCCCGCACCAAGTCTGACCCCACCCTGCAGAGTACAGAGGAAATAGCTGGGGTTTCAGAGACCCCAACAGTGGAGAATGCAAGTTTTAGGAGCCGCGCCCAAACGCTGGGTCATTCCCAGAAAACCTTGCGATATTTCTGTGACTCGTGCAAAGCCAGGCTTAGGGCAGAGGGTCTATCAACGGCAGTTAACAGTAGTGGGAGTTCGGGGAAACACTGCTCCAATGCTTGTGCCTCCCGCGATGGAGGGGCCGTCGACCTCATGGCCCTACCTCCCCCAGGGAATGAAGAGGAGGAAGAGGAGGTGGCAGATGATGGAGGAGGGAAGCTGCAACCACCACCACCTGCTATTGCTGCCCCACCACCTGGGTTCAGGGACAACAGTTCAGATGAGGATGACTCTAAGAGAGGGAGGAAGGCTCAAACCAGTGCCAGCCCAGGGGCCGCCTCTGGGAAGGTGTCCCAGGCCAAGGAAGATGTGCCTGTGACACTGATTGACAGTGTGGCCACAAGAACAGTGCGGGATCATGCCCAGGAGCTTGATGATGCTCTGGTGTCCACCTTGCAGGCGCTAGAGGCCTTGGCAGCTTCTGAAGACTACCCCCATCACCCTCAACAGCCAGCACAGACTGCAGGTCAACAGTCTGAGTCACGCCAAGGCCCTCATCTCACTCACAGACTTAACAGTAGTACTAATCCAATAAAATGTTATTTACATTTCCTATCATTGATCATTATACATTATTATTTTTACTATAATAATACATTTACAGTATAACAGCTTTTTATTACTCAGTTGAAACTGTCTACTTGTGTAATAGCAAGTAAATCCTAAATAATTAATATTTTTACTTTATGGCAACAATGCCTGTGTAGTGATTGCAAAAACATTGTATTAAGTTAGAAGGTTCAGGAGTTATAAAAGCCTATCTTACTGATCATTCAGGCATTAAAGTGGGTGGTTGGAGGAGAAAGGCTGCAGAGAAGGCTGCGTCTCCCACCCATTAGGGCATAGAAGGACGACATAACTACTATGACTACTACAGCACCTTGTAGCAAAAGGTTGCTGAAAAAAATTGAATAATAACCTAAATTGGGCTAAGTTAAGCTGAGCAAGTCTAGGACCATATTCACTGTTAAGGGGAAACAAAAGGTGCTAGGAAGCAATTCCAACAGTACTACAGAAACCTCAGGCACAGAGATATTGTAGAGCAGGAGCAACAAGGGCAGCAAGTCTTAGGGCTAGTCATAGGGCCTTTATGGAGTAGGGCAACTGTGTCGGGGAAAAGAAAGATGGTTGTGGAGTAAATACATCAGCAGGAGGAAGCGGCAAGGGGTAAATACTCTTGAGTGTTACAGGTAGCATGCTTTCTGGCATACTGTTTGTTAGTAGTATGTCTGTTGGTATATTGATTTGTCAGTATGTTGATATATTGGATTGTTAGCATTTGTTTATAGTATACTTTTTGATATATTGTCTGTCAGTCATATGTTTTCTGGTGTAGCATTTGAGTAGTATGCTGCTATAGCATTCTTGGTGTTATATAGCATATAATGGTATAGCTATGGTAGCCGGAGAGGGTAGTCAGTCATACACCGTTCTCAGCTCTTGGTATAATTGTTTTACATAATTAGGCTTACTGTTTGCTGATATAATTCGGTCTCTGAATTGCTGAGCGGGCTGTTTCAAGCCAGAAGGGTCAGCCGTCCCAATAGCCTAGTGCTGTTGAGACCAATCGCAAGTTTATTGAGTAATGTTGGGAGCTAGGGATAAGCCCAAGTATAGGTACAGTGTAGTATACTGTAGGAGACTTTAGCAGTGTTTCGTGTTGAGAGGGTGTAGAGGGGAGTGGTTCTGGGATACCAAAACGTACTTTTGAGACTTCTGGAGGTGTTGTGGTCTTAATTAATCAAAACACTTCTGATGGGAGGTGCCCACTTGATAATCCCAATGACACAGCTGCACTCACACACTCAACACTGTAACATTCAGGTGCTGCCTGTCTGATGGCAGAGTATGACAGAGTAGCCTACGATAACCATTTGTGGGTTACCGTAATTAGTACACATTCTTTTGAGATCTGAGTTGGGCTTCTGTATGAATGCTCACCCTGGATTATGGCACAAGGGATTGTTACATCACATCCTGTGTATTGGTAAATGAAAAAAAATCACTAACTAAGTCCGCCCTCTTAAGGCATTACAAAACATCAGTATTTTAGTTTTCAGGAAATTAGCCAGTCACATTTTTAGGACTTTAGGACAATCCAATCACCATATTACATAGGGAGAGTAAGGAATTTGCTAGTCTTTGCATATCCCTCAAGCACACACATACATGTAACTCTCACATGCATGTGTGTCATTAGAGGGTTCAGAGCACAGGGTCAGCCAGGAATGGTGCCCTCGTAGCAAGTAGCGGTTCAGTGTTTTGCTCTAGGTCACTTCGACAAAGGTTGACACACTTGGGAACACTGGGGATCGAACCTGTGTCCCTCCATTAATAGGGAATCCACCTTAACCACAACACTACCCCGCTGCCTCCAGAAGGCAACTGGCAATTGTAGCTCAATTAAATAATTTCAACAGGGCATACAAGCATTCAATTTACTTCCACAGCTGTTGTAATAGTAAGAATATGTGATAGAATTATGAGAGAAATGAATTCCCCATTAATGTGCACTAGCATTGCAAGCAAATGCTGAGCAGAAGCTGGTGCCAATTTGTAAGAAAGAAAATCTCTAGTGTGAAAACCTTTTTACTAGGATAGGCTGTGAAAAAGCCTGAACTTTCCCTTTACTGGGTTATCATTAGAGTAATGTTGTTAGCTTTACAACTGCAATTGTTTTGTGTTGAAGGAGAACTAGGTGCATTCACTGATTAATTACAGTAAAAGTATAACAAAGTATAACAATTATTATTTATTATTAATATTGATTGATTCTTGATAACCCTGACAGTGTGCTGTGCTCCCTTCCTCCTCAGGGCTGATTGTATTAGCTGCCATTACACCTGAGTCATCATTGGACTCGGGCCATGAGACCAACTCCTCTGAGTTGACAGACGTCTCTGAGATGGTGTCAGCCATGAAGCAGCACCAGAACCAGGCCTACCTGCTGGCTCACCACATCAACAAGGAGCGTATCCTTTGCCGCCGTGACTTCCCCCTGGCTATCCCTGGCTGCACTGCACAGACCATAGGTACTGGGGCCTTCTCCGTGGGTCAGATTCGCGCTGGCTGTCCGCCCAAGCAAGTAATCCTCAGCAAAACTGTTCCCTTTAAAGTCAGCCCTAGTCAAGAGACTGCAACACTCAGTGTTGTGGGGGAGCAGGGAGGCAATCAAGACACTACTCAGACTGAGCAGAAGACAGATCTGAAAGGAAAACCAGAGTCCACCAAAGCAAACACCCCTGATCCCCCCTCTAAGTCACCAGAAGAACTTAAAGTGTCACCGACAGCCCAAGGCAGCAAAGATCAGAAGTCATCAAATTCCTCTGGGGAAAAACTGAGCCAAAATCTTTCTGAGGGTGTAAAGGGGAAAACAACTGCACCTCCTAATACGGACCCTACCAACAAAGCCTTACCTATTGTCTTGCCTGTGGACAGAACTGCCTCTGCCAAGATTTCCCCCACTAACATGTGCCAAGATGCCGAGACTGCCTCTAGCGAGACCATGAAGCCTTCAAGCTCTAAAGAACTTCTGCCAATTGATGACCTTTTCTGCACATGCCCAGTGCGGGTGGAGCCTGGGCCTCAGCTAAGACTAAAAGATCCACAGGTTCAGAAAGTAGTGGTGTTTCAATCCTCTTCCCCCACAGATGACGAGCGTCTTCGGGCCAAAGGCCTCCAGCTGGCTAACAGCAAAGATAACACAGTGAGAGGGGGAGGAGGAGCAGACCCCACTTTGGCTAAACCCAGCCATCAAATCCAAACCAAGTACTCCCCTCGCATGCCTGTGAAATCAGAGAGAAAAGAAGCGGCTGAGGGCAAGACTGAGGGTTCCCAGGGCAAAGCACACCCTGAGCCACAGAAATGCCCCTCGAAATCATTACCTATTTTGGAAGATCCCACACACCCCAGCACCTCTATAGATAAGGTCTCCACTCTCCCAACCAGTGACTCAAAGAAGCAGGGCAGTGGTAAGGGGAGGTCCCAGCGTAGTGCCCCTTTCCTGAGCTTTAGAAACCTCCTTTCAGCTACGTTCCCGGCCAGAATGCGAAGAGAGACAGATGAGCGACGGGCTCAGTTGCAGAAGGTCCGCCAGTATGAGCTGGAGTTCTTAGAGGAGCTGCTGAAGCCCAAGTCATCCCAGGGAGAGTATCTGCCCCAGGGATCCTCACCAGTGCCCTCAGGCACTCCTTGTGCCTGCCAGCTCCGTACCAGCCCTGTCCTGAAGGCCCCAGGTATCTCCAGGGAGCAGCGACGTAGCTGTGACTGTAAGAGAATGTGCAGAGGCATGCGTCTACCTGACACACCAGTTGGCTCAACTACAGAAACACAGCGCAGAAGCAGAGAGAGGAATATTTCAAAGACTCCCCCAGCAGTCTCCAAAGTCCCTCACACCCAAGGCGGTACAAGAAGACCTCAGACACTAGAGATCAAGACCACACGAATACGCTCTACGAGCCTTGAGTCCAGAGAGCCAAGGTTAGAGCAAGGCTCCTGCTTGCCCACGTGCACCTCCCAAACAGATTGCATGGGAGCTCCACAATATAAGAGGCTCCAGAGGCGATACAGCATTGGAGAGGTGGATAACAGCACTAGCACACCTGTATATGCTGAGGTGAAGCCCAAAGCCAAGAGTCTAGAGAAGGAGATGGAGAGAGTGAGGGCCACAGGACTGAGGCTCCCCACCCCTGTGGAGCCAGTCCACACTCAGTCTCACCAGGCAGAGGGGAAGGGGAAAAGGGGAGTGTTCTTCATTCAGGGAGAGGAGCTACTACGTGAAAGTAGAGAGGGGACTGGGGAGGTGCTGCTGACCCTGCCCAGTGAAGACAGTGATGACAGGGAGAAATGCTGCTCATTCTGTTTCTGCTACAGGAAGTGTGAGGCAGCAGATGAAAGCAGTGAGAAGGATGAGCTCTCATACTCCATACCCCTTCAGGTCCTTCCAGGCATGCAGCTGGACTCACGTACCCTGCCTGTAGTAAGCAAAACTCTCCAGGTTCTCAATGCAGAGGACTGCAGTGGGGAGGAAGAGGAGGAGGGGGAGGAGGAGGAGGAGGAGGAGCCACATACACAGGAGATTGACCTAAGAGCCTGTGGTACACTGGAGGGGAGCCTGGCACGCGTACAGGCTCTACAGGGGAAGACTTTCAGCCTGCCTGATGGCTTCCTAAATGCCCAGCTGGATGCTAATGAGTTGCTAGCTATCCTGCGTCAGTGTGCTAACAGCCCACAAGCTGAGGGTGAGGCTCGTCTTCAGCCCTCACGGATTGCAGAGTATAAACAGGATCTGGCAGTGCGCTTCAAAGAATTCAGGGCATCATGTCGGCGAGTGGCAAGTGTTGAAAAGAGCCCAACTCGTATGCTTGCCGTTGTCACAGCCAGCTTTCAAGTGTTGTGTGGCCTAACTCAGACCTTCATCAAACTGGTCAGAGGTGTGCGTTCAGAAACCCAAAGGCTGCAGCTGCTGAGAAAAGTTGAGGAAGTTGCTATCAACTACACTTTGCTTCTGCGTGCAGCAGAGGAGTCAATGGGACACTCAAGCAGCCTGCCGACGAAGACGGTGAGCCCTCAAGTTTCCGCCGACACCAATAACATGAGCTCCCTCACCCGACCCATCAAAACTCTGCCTGCCCAGTAAAGACAAACCTACCAGGGATGTAATCAAAACAGTTGAGAATATGGGTGGCTGCTCTCATTATTTATTTATGGTTTACATTTTTTACAAGACGTGCAATGATTCATCCTCAGTAAAAATTGCAATGCAGCTGTTCCATCCCATGTTTACAGGCCCTGTTGTAGCCTAGTGGATCTACAAACTAATGCACAAAGGATTAAGAACCCCTATAACAGACTGGGTGATACAGGGCTAACCACCTCGCATCAATATTCAGACTTCAAAAGTCATTATGGTATCATATTTTCTATGTAATGTATATTTCAGTTGTGTCTTCTTAGCAAATAATATACAATGTTGTAGAGAAAATAGGTGAGAATAATATTTGAAATATATTGATTTAAAAGAAATATAAAAATCATAATAAATCGTCAGAAATAAATGTATGCTCTGGGCAAAAATACTGCAGAGAGCTCGTCAAGTAGCGACTTCTGTGAATTAGGTAGTCCAAAGCGTTGGTTGGTTAGATGGTGATGTGTTTGTTGAATTTTCTAACTGTTGTAACACAAAATGGAGATCTCTGTTGGCTGTGTTGACAATGTCTGACATATTGAAATAAGAGTCAGAATAGCATTGACAGTGTTGAGAAGTGAAAACCTCTGAAAGACTAGTATGATATATTAAACTATATTGACTGACAGAAGCCCGTTCTCTCACTAATAGATAACAGTGCAGGTATGGAACACACCTGCTCAGGGCAGACAATGTAGCAGACCCAAGTCACAGTCGAATCAGCTGTACAGTATTGAGTGTAGTTCATTAACGTCACTCAGCTGTCATCACACAAAGGAGGGATACCAACACTATACTTAACACACGCACAGTATTTTACACTATCAGTGATCCACACTTCACTTGCATCTCACTTGTTGTGAATCATTACAATTTTAAATAGCGATCCACTTGCAAGTGAGTAAGCTTATCTCTAGAATTTTGCACAACCTCCTAAATTAGCTCTGAAGTTGAAATGTATCTTTTAATGTTTGATTCAGTGTTTTTTATTCACCCTGCTGCTGAAAAACTCACTTGAGACACCACCAGTTTTACACTGTTCATCCTCTCAAAGCTGAAGCTTACCTGTTTCATAGGATCCTTTGTTATTATTCAGGTTCTCAGATACAGTATATACAATTTTGCTTTCTATGTGCTGTTATACATTGTGCAATCCCGCAAATATATAAGAAACACACAAAGTAGTTTTCTATGTATTTTAATAAAACTAACACCACTGTTTCCTGTCTGAAATCTTCTTTGTGTCTCATCCTCTTGTCATACTGAGAAACAAATCATAGAGGCTTTACAGTTATGCTGGCCTAACACAAACATATAGATACACTGTTAAAAGAAGGTGTTCTGAAACCCAATAAGTAGTGTCACAAAACTAAAGAAATGTAATGTCATATTGCTGGTGCTTGCAAAGCACTCAGAGCATCCTGAAACACCCTTTGGGGTATATTAGTGGTACACTGAGAAACGTAATATAAAAAAGGTTATAAAATATAATGCATTATTTATGAAACACCAAACTGAGTGCTTTAAAGCTTGAGATATGTCAGAGATTCCAAACAAAACTGGAGAGACTTTTGCTTCTCCATACTGTATAGTGTTACTCTCTATTACTAATGACAGTATCCCCTAGACATGGTATTAGTCTGTTGGGTGGCACGAAGGTAATTATAGGATATGAAAGCGATGCTATGGACATAATTAGAATTGAACTTACAAAAGCTTAACCTCAGGGCGGCTATTTAACCACAAAACCACTGAGGTGGTTAAATATCCGACATACAAATATATATGAATATAGAGACAAAGGTGAGATTAAGTGGTACTTATTAGAACAAAGAGTTCATTTATTTATTTATTTATTTGTACAGGCAAGATAGCCTCTTTTGGTTTATTTAGTTTGGCTTTCCAGCTTTTTTTGTTCTACTAATCTCAACCATAGTAACACTTAAATGTATTCCTTTCTAGCCAAATTATGTCTTATTACTGGTGTGAAGCTGAGCCACTTACATATTTTTTGATCAAATGAATATTTTCTTTATAAATCCAGTTTTAATTAAGAATTATAAATATTATTTTGTAGAGGATTCTGAACAAAATTAACTTTACCATTTAGATGCTGTCTTGTATGTGTACCAAAAAGTGCTGTATGGATCACATGGAACTGTGAGTCATATAATGAAATGTCAATTGTTCAGATTCAACAAGCATGGTTGGTATTTCAGAGATTTTGATTGTCACATTTAGCATTTCAGCACATCTGTAACTGGCTTTACCTTCAATATAAAAGAAACATTTTTATCTCATTGCTTTTCTTGGTTTCAAAACACAATCATGGTGCTTACAGACACTCTCTTTTAACAGTGTTGTGTCCTTTGCTGTTAACCTGGCATTTTCTATAACCATGCTGTGTTTTCTCTTTCACTGTACTGCATGTTTCCCCTTACTTGTTGGACTTTCAGGGGCAGAAACTTTGAACATTGAAGGTGATGATACTGTTTGTACAGATTATTTTCCAGTTCTAAAGTGGAAAGAACACACAAAAATGAAAGGCCATGGTGGCAATATGACAATGTTTTGCAATGGATATTCTATATGGAAATGTATTATTCTATACTGGAAATGTAAATATCCTAAGATAAAATATTTGTGAGACTAGGAAACACTTTTAAAACATCAAATACTTGTATCCTGAAGATTTATCCAAACTCTTCACTATTTTGTAAAAAAAAAAAAAATTTAAAAAAAGACTAAACATGTCTGTAAGGTAATTATTTATAGTATTAATGTAACATAGAGACTAATAGCAAAACATATATTTTAAAGAGTATATTATGAGTATAAAGCATGGGACGTGTTTATTTTTATAAACAAAAATATCAGGCAATGTTCTCTCATCAGCACTTGAACATTTTAACATTATGATAAACATTTTCTGTGGTTGTCATTGTTCAGTTGCTTTGCCAAATTGTGTGGATATGTCTGTGTTTCATTCACACGATGAGCCTGCCATGGCTTAATCCATTGTTTCTTTATGTGCACCTACTCATTTCTGTCTTTATTTACTGTCAATGATCTTGTTGTCACTGTGGTCTTCTGTCTATGTACAAAGTAAGTCATGTTTTAAGAGCAATAAAGTATATTGACGATAAACCCTTTCAGAGAATTTGGCAGTGACATTGCATGCAGTAAACTAGAGACAGTGGCAGGGTGTCCATTAGAATGACTTCAGACAAAGATAACTTTGTGTGAAAGTTGATTACTTGGAAATATATCTATCTGCTGCTAAAAGGCTCCTGCTGCTGTTGGTTCATCCAGTTTGCCTGGCAAAAACTGATATTGACTCCACACCGTTCATACCCCACCGACTTGACACAACACCACTAACTTTAAGCCTCCTTGTAAAATGCATTGAGAGTAAAATGGCTTTGTGTTGCAGACATTTAAAAGAAGTTAATGTATTAATTATGTATTATTTGCATTATTGTGAAGCATTTCAAATGTAGATTAATGCTGAGCCAAAGAGCAACTAGAGAGATCTAAGAAAACTGATGAAAGCTAGAAGTCCTCCTCCTTTTGCCTCTTGGCCAAAAACATTGCCACTGAAGAAAGATAATATCCAATTACAATAATGACAACAACAGAGACAATCCAGTAAAAATAAGGACAAGATGCTATTACTATACTTGCAGTTCATTAAAAACATCATACATTAATTCATTAGACAGTTAACAATACCACTAAAATTGGCATTAGTTGCAAAAACAAAGGTGTTTCTCATCCTTACCTCTTTAAGAGATTGCACTTGGCTGAAGCAGAATTTGTTGTGCTGGCAATGTTGGAAGATCATTTTTGCAAAATATTTGTTAACGCCTACTCTTTATGTAGAGTAGCCTATCGCTACCATCACAATGAAGATGTGGTTATTCCTTTACCATCTAGGACTATTATAGGCTATAATCACTTTAGTAATGCAGGGAATTGCTGCTAGTGAGTTTGGAAAGTAGCCTCCACAACTGGAGTGAAAAATATAGGCATACCTTGTGCGGCTGTTTATTGAATGTGTGCAAGCTGTTATGTTATTGTCAGACTGTGCGCACTGTAATATAGGCAGCGTAACATCACAGCCACGGGCGGCACTTGGCCATACCTCAGCCTGAGTGAGTCCACATTTGACGTAGTATTCTAATAGAGACCAAACATCAAGCAAATCGCCATACATCTAATAGTAAGCGAATTAAGAGAGAGGGATCATTGGATTAGCACAATATAAATTCTGTTTTAGGGTGGATTTTCCCTTTGAGTGCACATTCAGTCTTATATTAACTTCCAAACCTGCTTGCATCATCTTCAGTCTTGTAGGCTACGTACGAGTGGAGCAATGGCTGATGAATGACATGGGGAATTATATTATTTGTAGCCTACAATGTGACAAATTAGGCTATTGGACGTAGACACTAAGAAGAGTTTAATGTGCTAAATTATTAGACATAGGCTATGGACTGACAAGATCATATTATTTGATCAATGTGAAAAATTATCGGTCGTAGATAAACTAGCAGTTTAGAGGGAACATTGATGCCGGTGGTCTCTGATGGGATTTTCCTTAGTTCGCTTACTATTAGATGTATGGTGATTTGCTTGATGTTTGGTCTCTATTAGAATGATAAATAGGCTACTACGTCAAATGTGGACTCACTCAGGCTGAGGAATGCCCAAGTGCCGCCCGTGGCTGTGCGTAATGTTATGCTGCCTATATTGCAGTGCGCACAGTCTGACAGCCACTTCATGACAATAACATAACAGCTTGCATACATTCAAGCACAAGGTATGCCTATATTTTTCACTCCAGTTGTGGAGGCTACTTTCCAAACTCACTAGCAGCAATTCCCTGCATTACTAAAGTGATT